>JANJGK010003773.1:0-70000 GCA_039081455.1 Macrobrachium rosenbergii
TGCATATTGTGGATCCCAGGATACTAACCTGTTGGAGGACAAGGTTATTGCTACTTTAAATGTGTCCGTTTGTATTTTGGCTCCTTATAAAAGTTTATCAGTTGCTTCAGCCCTGGTGCTTGAGTTGTATTTGTGGTGATTTCTTCTAAGAAGGATAACATGAAGGCTTATATTACATACTTTATATTAATTCTGAATATACTGTATATATATAGCACTATTTCAACTGTTTTATTAATTGCTAGTGGATTTGATGAGAGTTAAGCTGTGTATTACGGTGAGATTGACAGTTATCATGTGTACAAGTGAGTTAGTTTTGTCTTTATTTTTTTGTCTGATATTCTGGTCATTGTCATATTTTTGTTTGGGTAAAAATTATTATCAGTAATTGTGCTTGCATCTGTGGCTAGAGTGCTTGCATCAGTGTTAGAAGCTCCTGGGCATGGTAGGTCCTAGTATTTTGGTGGTCTAGTACGGTATCTTGAATAAATGACTAAAACTTCAGGCTGTAACCTGAGCTTATTGGAATGTTCTGGTCCCTGGGTTCTCATTCATCAGGGCAATAGTATTACCTCAACTGAACAGACACTTTGGTGGTCTGTCTTTCTGACAGATAAAAAAAGGTACTTCAAGTAACAAAGACACTTTTACCTGTGGTAGGAGGAGACCATTAACTTTGAATAGAATGCACTAGAATCTCCATCCTTCTGGTATGCATTAAGTTGTAATTTGGCAAGATATACAGTGAACTACTTCGTCTTCGTAAATGAGAGGTTTTGGACCAGCTCTAAGATATTGGACAGCTTCACTCTGTTGCCAAGCTGAATGCTTTAATTGTGAAGTTTGTGAGGTAGATGTTTATTCCTACATTTTTACCTTTTAGGGAAGTACTGCAGGGGTGGTGCTTTGTATGGGGTGCTTTGTATGGTTCCTTTGCAGCGTTTTTGGACCTCAGCTGCATTTGTATCTATCTCACTTTTCATTCAGCCCCTGGGGTCTCCTCCATTTCAGCTATTCAGCTTTTAATCTTGCATTTAAGAGCAGTTCCTCTTGAGCCAGGACCAGCAGTCTTGAGGTGTGAATTTCTTTACACTGGTTTTTTTTCTGCTATGTGTGAATATCATTGAGTGGGTATTCCTGTCCTATGTTCTTTCTTTTGCTCTTTCTACCTGATTCCCATCAGGTCTAGGTAATAATAATAATAATAATAATAATAATAATAATAATAATAATAATAATAATAATAATAATAATAATAATAATAATAATAATAATAGTAATAATAATAATAATAATAATAATAATAATAATAATAATAATAATAATAATAATAATGCAGTGATTTATTTGTTTATGTGAAATTACTGCAGACATTTCAACAGCTTCAAGAAGAGTGTATGGTGTTGGTGGACAGCAGGTGTATAGAATATCAGAAGCTCATGGTCAAAGTTTAGTGTACTGTAGTACAGTATATATATATATATATATATATATATATATATATATATATATATATATATATATATATATATATATACATATACATACATATATATATATATATATATATATATATATATATATATATATATATATATATATATATATATATATATATATATATATATAAGGCAGCACAATTTCAAGTAACGAAGCCCGTATTTCACAAACAGCTTCAAGACATCATGTCTCCACTTAACATGGAAAATACTCTTCAATGGAATCATGATGATTCACTACTGCTAGTGAAATGAACTGTATTCCTCAAATATGTTTTTTAAGTTATCAAAATTTATTCCTCAAATTTGTTTTCAGATGTATCACACTTTTTGAACTGTAAATTGAATATGTATTGAAAAAGGCAGAGTCTGAATGGTGCAGCATTTGATCAATTTGTTTATGTGACTGGGCATATTGAGAGTCATTCTGGTCCACTCACTGAAAAAAGTGACTGGATCAGTATTGGAAAACAGTTATAATCATCTAATAAAGTTACTCTGTTGTGTAGGTGTTTTTATTTTGACTTTTATGTTAGCAATTCAAAATAGGTCAGAAAGGTGAGAGACTGTATAATTCATGAACTCTAGTGTCAGCAAGCTGGTTCTGTATTTCATAACATTCACTTCCAGAATATGAAATTTATCTTCCGTCTTCTGTTTCCTGAATTAATAATATAAGCCTCATTTTAGAAATGGCTTTATCACCTCTTGAAGGGAAGCAGTCCATTAACTCACCATAGTTATAAGTTCTGGTTAGTCTGCTATAAGTTTTTATACTAAAACAATTTGCTTTGGTGTCACATAGTACTTTATCTATTTATATTTCAGATCTTGAGAGCAGCTAGATGTACACTACTGCCACCTTGTTTAAGTACCTGACTCTCTTTTAGGACCATAATGATTTAGTTATGGTAAGGAATAACTTGACTATTTTCTGAGGTACACAAGTTCACGATGGAGTAAAAAGCATGTATTAATCCTGCCTTCTTTATTTAACTTACTTTTTTTGAACTACAAGCTAAATTGAAATTGCTTTTGGTTTGTGTTTCTTGGTTTATTGTTGACAGAAGTAGAAAGTGGGCGTTGGAGATGATAAAATCGAAGTTTTCTTTGAACCAGGACTTTGAGCCTTATGTAATTTACATCAGCCTTCCTAGCTGGATGTTGTGTAGAGTTAGAAGTCAGGTGTTGATACCATAGTAGCTCCTGCCATTAGTCATAATAGTTCAAGAGATGCCACTGAATATTGTGCCACATTCTACCTCACGAACGTTCCTTTTGATCCATTAACATCTCATTAATAAGGTCAGTAGTTGCATGGGATTTGGTAGCCTCATAATCATCCACCTTCTTCGCACAATACTCGCATTTCAAGTGATTGGTAGTTAAGTTGTTCTGCTGCACTTGCCATAGCTACAATCCCAAAAGCTTGCCACAGTGTGCTGGCGGTTCACTCATGAACTTCATTATCAGTATAGGTTCTTGCTTGTGCCCTTTTGTTTGCAGGAGTAGTTGTGAAATAGCTCTGCAGTGTCTAGTGCACTTTCACTTTAAAGTTTTGCCGTCGTCTATGCCCCCGTATTGTAGTTTTTATATTGTTTCTTTCCTTCCATATCTGCGACTTCTCCGACTAACTTCTTTCCTGCTTGAAATACATGTGCAGGCCATCTCTGCCTTCCCAGTCCTTATATGATCTTCCCAGCTTACTCCAGTGAGTGAACCTAAGCATTTTATAGTTACGTCTCTTCCAGATCTGCTCTGTATTCTTTGCAAGTCTCCTTGCCTGTGTCGTGTTGAATAGTACATCTATGGACATCACGGGTGTACTATGTGCTATGTACATCTTAGATTTTCGTTTGTTTCCTAAGGGAGTTATCTATTGTTAGTCCCCTGTCCTCACACCACTTCATTCAGGCTGTTGCCGAGGAAATGGAAATATGCTACCTCCTCCAAGGAAGGCCTTCTGTTCAATTACAACAGTTTGGTCCTACTCAGGTGAACCCTATAAGAATAGTATTGTAACTCACCAGTCTGGTTCATCAAAATAATAATAATAATAATAATAATAATAATAATAATAATAATAATAATAATAATAATAATAATAATAATAATAACAATTATCACCATCATCTCCCTCCTTGTATTTTGGACGTCAAAAGTATGTTGCTGTTTATATCTTACATTCCTTCGCAATTCCTGCGTCACCATCTGTTCCATTTTATTCATAGTGTTGTATTATATCTCTTCCTCTCCTGTTGCATCCACATTCCTGTTCCTTGGCTTTGCTTCCTTCCCTGTCACCAACAGCTTGGACTCACTTCTTTACTTTGCTTTTCGATTCTCTTATCTATTCCTCTGTTCCATATTTCCGGGGCCTCCCTTTCTGCATTTGTTGAGAAATGTTCCATTTCTGTGAACAATAAAGGATTTGCTGGCCACCAGGGGTCACTAATATGTATTCAAATTCTTCTGATATATCTAGACTTGTATAATGATACAGTAACATGACTTTCTTTCCTGTAAACTTTGTAATGACCGCCTACTTGCTTGTTTTGATGCTGTGTCAAATGTCATTTTATCCCATGTACTACATGAGATAACCTATTTTTTTGCATAAGACCTCTCCTGTAGCTTCTTTAGTACAGATACTGCCTCTGTTGAGGGTTTCCCTGGCATGAAACTGCAACTGACAACTGTTGATTTTAACAGTTGTTGCAGGTTTTTTTCTGCAACTTCTCCAATACTTTCGCAGCATGCCGTAAGGATTTTATTCCTCAATACCATTTTCCTACTTGTTATATTATTGTGTGGCGTTATTCTTCTCTCAATGTTGTTTGATCTCAACCTGAGTATTTTTTTTTTTTATCAAATATTCAATGATTAGTTTAGAGCAACATTCTGAAGCTGGTTTTAGGAAATTATTCATTAATCCCGATAGCCATGGAGCGTTTCCAGTTTTCATCACCTTAAGACTATCTGGATTTATCATTCCTCATTCATTTTTCTATTCCAGACATTTCCTTTTTGTCTCTGAGCCCAGTAGGTGCACTGTAGGCATTACTTAAGGTTCTTTGCAGTGTCCCTTCAACCCCTTTGATTCCTTTTATCGTACCTTCATTTATATTATCTTTCTTGCCCCTTGCTTTCCACCCTTTCTTAACAATTATTTCAAAGTGCAGCTGCGAGGCTTCCCTCCTGTTACACCTTTAAAACAATTTTGCTCTCAATTACCTTTTCAGGTTTGAATGACATCATCATAGATCGAAGCTCTTGGCCTGTGGCCTAAATCTTATATTCCATTCCACTTTTGTCCCTCACGGGTGTTGAGATTCTGATTACAGTCTTCTAAAAAGTGGGGTGTTGAAAAAAGCCAAAGTTTTATTTATTTTTCAGAATGATGCCAAAGTTTATGTTTTGTAATCATAAGAGGTTGAGGTCTAAATAATAACTTCAGCATGAGTAGACAGTTCAAACTGACAGGAGGACCTTTGGAATCTTAGCCACTCTTTTAGGGTGAGTGGAGGTATTCCAGGTGTAACATTTTAGGTGGTGAGATAATCTGCAGAATTTTGGTGAAATTTTTTTTTTTTTATCAAGATCAGCAGTCATGTTTAAGAGTATTTTATCTCCAAGGAGTTTTGTTTCTTTATCCCTTTTGATGCAGGTCATGTTCTAGTTGTTTCATAATAGAACTGACTTAATTATATGGTTCTGTGTGTGTACATTATACAAGTGTAGTTTCTGTGGTAAAGCTATGCTTAAGAAACTCACATTTTACTTATAATTTACCTATTTTGACCATGCTACCATGCCTTTAAATGGGTGCATGGTCTATAAAACCTGCATTACAGAAATGTGGACCTAATTTGTATTGGCAAGAGAAATATTCTCAGAGTATTCTTATTACAGGTTGTGGCATGCAGGCTGTGCCAAACCAACTTTAATTAGACTTACAGTTGTAGATCGTGTGACAGGAAGGTGTCAGTTACAGACACAGTTTTGTTAATACCTATCTTTGGAAAGTATTATATATTATTTGTGTCTTACAGATGTGGAGGTGTACATCCTTCCTCATGAAGACTGGGCCCTTCATATCCTCATCACCTACTTTGGCGAGTTGTTTCGTGTCGTGTAATTTCAGCAGAACCTTTGAGAAGCAGATGTGAGGATATGGCAATCAAAGTTTATCCTCACTTCAGAAGAATGTTTATATTTTGTAATGCTGATGTTAAATACGTTCTGCTCTAGTCCTTCTGTTATTCATTGTACTCCTTTTTCAAAGATTGCCTGTAAACTACAATAATGTTATGCTGCTGTTATTTGGGGCGCCTTCGTACAGCATTGCCTTGTCTTTGGGTGATTTGGAGTGGAAAGATGGAATAAACTGACATCGATAGCTCAGTTTAGTTTCATGAAAAGGGTAGAGGGAAGTTCGTTCAAGCTTCCTGATTAGGGTTTTGAGAAAGAGTGACGTAACGTTATGTTCCACAATTAGACAATGTTGGTTTGTTTATGTATGCAGTGTAGTGTTATGCATTTCTTACGGTGTCTTTATTTTAGCCCGTGTGCATGCATGCATGCAGGAGTTTATGTATACTTGCAATTATTTGTTGATGTAGGCTACACTTGTATGTTCATGATTCTGTGCAGATGTATTATTGTAAGTATAAAAATACAGAGTGATTTTATTTGTTGCAGTTTTTGATTGATTCAATTGCTGTAAGGATTTAAATACCTTCAGTGTTGTATTTAGGCTTCGAAAGGTGACCTGATATTGTAGTTTGTTATAGTATTGTTGTGCAAAAAAATTAGTAAAAAATTAACTGTACAAAGTGGCCCGTTTTGAAACGAAAAGATATTCAAATGGCTGTTGTTTATGAGACAGTGGTTCAGGTTGACCATAACTATATATTGTGCATTAGCATTGGTCATTTTTTTTATTACAGTGAATTTATTATGTATTTGTAGTAACAATTAGTATTTTTCATCAATTTTGTATTTCCACTTATTTCAAAGCTTGCTTAATGTAACAAATAACATTCAGAGATGTGTAATGAAAATGTTCTGCAGTTTTTTCATTTACATTAAAGTTTTGTCATGAAATGAATGTGGTAGGGTAATTTTTTTCATTTATATTAAATGTTCAATAAAATAAACATGGTAATTTTTTTCATGTAAATTTTTTTATGGAATTAGAGACATATATATACAGGTATATATATATATATATATATATATATATATATATATATATATATATATATATATATATATATATATATATATATATATGTAAATACTTTGTATAACATGAAAGTGAAAATGGTTTTGTGCAAGTTACTTAATGTGTCGGCATTTTGGGGTGATATGACAGGAATTTTATACTGCTCCAACATTATTTTTCTGTCTAGTTGTTACTTGGTCTTAGACATAATTCATGATACCTCCATACCTGTAATGTCAAGGTTTTGGTCTGTTCAATATGTGAATCGGTAATCTCAAGTTGTGGTATTTGGAACAATCCTTACTGATTAGACTGCTTTATAAAACCCAAAATGATGTTGGCACTCTCTTAGTTCACAGAAAACTGCTGGGAGTTTGCGAGGTTAGAAATATGACAAGTGTGAAGTGGTGAGTACACTTGTGTGTCCACCCTGACCTGGTATAGTTAGTTCACATCTTGAAAGACTCTTCATACACTTTCACCTTCCAACAAAACGTGGAAGTGTCTCGATTCATCCAACTCCTTAGGTTATTAGGAATCACTTGCAGGACTGGAGTTTTGGCACCGTGCCTGAAATCCTAAATTCATTCAGGATTTCTCTCAGGTTTGAAGGATTTTATTTTTGATAGGTTTGCATGAAGAATTTTTTTCCTTGACTTTAACATGAGTGATAGGTTTCTGTGGTTTGGTGGTTTCCTGTAGTACTGGACCTGTGGTAATATATGCAGCTTTCTGAATTATCAAGAAAAAATTCACCAAGCACTATATACAGTCACTGGAGTGGAGGGGCCAATACGAGACATTGCCAGTGATACTTTATGTCACTCATTTCCTGGATTCTGCTTAAATACATTTTCCAATAACGTTAAGGACTCTTCCTTGTTTGCTCATCTCGATCCACTGGGCAAGCCGTTTGCATTCGTTTTGGAAGGTGCTTTGCTCTGTCAACCAGTCAAAAGATTTGCATTGTAACTTTGCTTGTGATCATAAATCTAGTATGGATAATGTCTGAAAGAAAAATTTTGTCCTTTCATTCATGCAGTCTTGATGAAAATGTTGCACATTACCCTTCTAAAAAAAAAATCATGCTTTCAAAAACTCATTCTGAATTTATTTTCTGATGTTATAAAGACTTTGCCTTTTACGATGAGAGCTATGACTTTGTGGGTGTGTAACTTTATGTTTCTTGTTTGTTTGTACTGTTACCATGTTGTTTTCCTTCCTGGTGGTGGAATCTTGTAAATGTTAGATTCAGGTTGGACAGCTTTAGCATCGTGAAATTGGACCCTTCCTCATGACTCTAGAATGTGACATACATGAGTTTTAGAGGATCCTATTCTCCTTGTAAACTGAGATAGGCCCTGAGGTTCTCCAAGTGATAAGGTTTCGTAATTGAGTCAGGTCAGGTAACTGGATTCCTGTGCAGAGCAAGCAGCTTCAGTGATTGTCCCCAAAGCCATTTTTGTATAATTGGTAAGGTAGCTGTCAATGTGTATGCGAGGCAAATTGTAACTCTATGCCTATTCAGCTTACAATCTTTTGTTTTTAATGGAGGAACAGCAGATGATAGGTAACTACATTGGTGAGTGATGTGATCAGAAGAAAGGCATTTCATTTCTACTATATTTTTAAATCATATCTGTTTCTTTTGAGATCATGTGTGGCGGTTTATACAGGTTGTCAAGAGTCCAATGCATTGTGGTCTGTTTGGTAAATAGTCATTTCGTAGGCTTTTTTTTGTCATTGTTTTGCAAGACTTAGTAAGCTGGAGCCAGTGTTTATTTCAACTTTGTGTCCACATGGTCATGCAGATTACAGATTACTGATACATGAGCTGCATATAGAAATGTCTCGACGGTTTGAGGAGGTTGTTAGAGGCTATGGTATCATTCTAGTATTGAAATGGAAAGGCCTGGTTATGTATTAGTTGAATAAAGGTCTTATGGAAGATTGTTCTTTATATTTTCCATACAGTTTTTGTTGCAGGTTGATCAGGCTGAAGTTCATTGGTCTTAAATATTGCATTGGTTGCCAAAACATATGATAATTTCCTGTTCTTAATGATGATGTGGCTTCCAGTTTGACACTGTTCTGTCTTTTGATGTATAGACCATGTAGGAAATATCTACAATTCATCAGTGGCCTTAGCTGATGTAGAGGTCAAGAAGTAGTTTCTGTCGAAGGGATGGAAATCATTGATAAACAGTAGCTAACCATCTTTGGCTACATTTCTTCTCATATTTTAAGCACCTGCTACTGAAAAACATCGATTTTGGTGGATATCCTGCATTTTTGCCATCAGATTCAGCTTGCTTATTTCCATCAATACTTTGATGTGGTTGGCATCCCATCCTTATTTGCATATTAGTAATTGGTTACTGAGATAGCTTCAGTTGATCGATTTGATTCAGTGGTTATTCTTGTCTCTCCTTATTTGCTAAATGAATCTTCTAGTCCTGACATTTGCTGTTAGCTCAGTTTGCAGCTTAGGGGAAAATCTTACGGTTTCTTGGTACCTTTAAAGGAAGAGGAGTTACAGTAAATGTAGCCACAGGAATGTTTCATCAACTGCTGTGTGTGTGTGGTGGGTACTGGTTACTGACGTCCTCTGGTAGCGTCTTGTTTTGCTCTTTGCTCCAGAAGGAAGGAAGGAGCGCTGTCTTGCTTGGTGTGTGTGTTTGTGGTGTGGTTGACTGGTTAGGTGATTGTTTTCTTGGTGCTGAAAACTATTACATCGGTTGAATGTCATCTGCAAGTTGGACAGCTGTGGAATCTTGAAACATTATACCTTTTTCAAGGAATGCAGAAGGAAACCGACTGACACTTGAATTTTATAGGAACTCTTTTGAACTGATATAGGCCTTGAGGTTCTCGAAGGTCTTGTGATTCTTCAGTGATATGTGTATGTTATTTTTAGTGTGCACTCTTTGAGCCAGGTGTGGTAATTTGATATCTTTGTGTAGCAAGAACAGCTGTGCCCATGTTCTCCAAGCCATGGTTTTTCTACATAAAATCTAAGGTGGGTGTGAATTTGTTTGCCAGACTAATCACAGCTTTAGTGCTCAGCCAGGATTTTTTGCCCATAAATGGAAGGACTGCAGATGATATGGAGCTAATTTACAAACTGAGCAGTGGGTGGGCATTTGATCTCTGGTTTCCTTTTAATCATTTTAACTTTTTATTAAGAGGTCAAGGGTGTGTAGATTTCTACAGATTATAAAGGGTCCAGCATATTGGGCACTGTCTGGTCAGTAGTTGATTGCCATTTCATAAATCTGTTGATATTGATTTGAAAGGCCAGTATTGACACTTTCCCAAACCAGAGCCAGTTCTCATTTCACATCAACTCGAGATGATTTTTGATACATCTGCACATAGAAAGGCTCGGACTTCCTTGATGGGAGAGAGAGAGAGAGAGAAGTGCTAGATTTACCATAAGTATTGAAATGGAAGGATCTGAGGAAGCATTGGTTATGTACAGATCACATAGAAGATTATTCTTTATCGTTTCCTTACCTGTTGCAGGTTGATTAGGTCATTAGTCTGCCTGTTGCATGGCTTGCTGATCATTTTTCCTGGTTTGTGTCTTGTGTTGTGTTGTGGCTTTGTTGGTGTTTGGTGATTTGAAAAGTTTCTAACCTTCATTGCTAGATTTTATAGTTGTTATAGCAACAGTCTCTTCTTAGGTAGTGTGTGTTAGAGTGTGAAGAATAGGTTTGGGAGGTAAACTTGATCTATAGTTGGAGACAAAAAAAAGGCCATTTTGCACTAATGCAATTTAAATAACCTGTTCTGTCTTGGTTTTCAGTTTAAATGTCCTTTGCAGCGTCCTTTTACTGTACCTCCATTCGTATTATCTTTCTTCCATCTTGCTAACCACTCCCCCCACCCCCACCCCATCCCTAACAATTATTTCAAAGTGATTCAACTGCTTTGAGGTTTTCCTCCAGTTTCACCAATCAAAGCTGCTTACTCAATTTCCTTTGCGGTGCTGAATGACCTCGTCGGTCTCAGTGCTGGGGCCTTTGGCCCAAACACTATACTCTATTCCATTCCATTCCACGCAGGATATATCTTTATAACATATTCTTAGCTGATGCAAAGGTCAGGGAGTTGCCTTCTGAGGAATTGATCTTCTACTTGTTCCATTGACAAAAATGACTCGAATTAAAAGGTTATTTAACCAAAGATGTCTTAATAGAAGGGGTTGTATCAAGGGCTGATTTAGTAGAGATCTCTGCTCAGAAACTACGGTCAGATAATTTTGTGAATGGAATGTAATAATGTTTGCTATGTACTGAAGAATCACGTACTCTGGAAAACTGATCATTTTTATATCTAGTATTCCAGATCTAAAACTGGAATGCATTAAGTAGTTTTAGTTAAAAGGTTATGTTGGTGTATACAGCTTATAGTTACTATTTGTTCTTATACTGTAACCACAAACTTGTACAACAAGAAATACACAATAAAAAGGAATAATTCGAAAGTAGATTCAAGAGGCCAAATACTCGTTTATTGAGAATTGTCATAAAAAGGTCAATCATTGGAATGACTCTTTGCTTGAAAGACCTGGAAACTTGCCTCGAAAATTATCTAAAAAAAAAAAAAAAGATAAAAGCAGAGTAAAATAGTGATACAAATGAGTAAATATGTAATTAGACAAAATATATGTGGGTAAACAAAAGTCATTAAGAATCTTACATCAAGGTGAACTAACACATACATACAAGGAATAGACTGTCAGATGTTTGCTTTGTGAATCAAACACAGTAGCCTTAAGAGGAAATAACTCGTATTATCAAAGATCTTTGTTGGTAAAAATTAGGAAATAGAATGTAGGCGTTCCTTTCCGTGCTCTAAAATATATAAGAGTTAAAACGCCACAAACGCCGTGACTTAGAAAGTGGTCTTCTTAATTCGTGAAACTAACGTCTTTGTGGGTCTGTGGTCATCAAGGAAGTTTCGTGTTTCTTAGTGACATCATATAGATAATTTAAGTGACTTCCTCAAGCCACACTATGCCACACTCAGCTTTTGATGAGACTGAATGAATTTGGGAAATGGAATTCTGTACTAAACCGTCATCTAAAACATTGGCCATCAATATTCGGAAGTGTTGCAGACACTTTTTCAGTTTGTAAATGAACAAACACAATGGACTTTCTCCACTTACCGAAATTTTATGTCGCAGGAGAAAAACTGGGGAAAATGAAATCTCTTAAATGATATTTGAATGTTTTTAGAATTATATATGCTTCTGGGAGTGAGGAAAGTAAATTCTATTCGGAAATTGAAAGAATTGGGATGACCATTTTTTGACAGATTTTGTATCGGCACAGGGCCTCTCTCTCTCTCTCTCTCTCTCTCTCTCTCTCTCTCTCTCTCTCTCTCTCTCTCTCTCTCTCTCTCATGTTACACAAAGGAGCGATAGTTCCGATCTCTCTCTCATTCTGCCCTAAGGAGCGAAAGTTCCTCTCTCTCTCTCTCTCTCTCTCTCTCTCTCTCTCTCTCTCTCTCTCTCTCTGTCATGCAACTCTAAAAGTCTAAATAGTAAAATCCAGTGTCAGAGTAACTCTGGAGAGTGAAAGACCTCGAATTTTGTTCTGCACAAAAGTGACGGTATCCTTAAACTGTGTATTAATATGGCTACCAAAACAAACTGATAAAGAAGTTGACAGTGCATACAAGGAGGAAAATAATCAATAATACGTCTCTGGAAAAGGATTCGCCAGATATTTTACGATAAAATATAAACACTGTTACAGGTAAGGGTAGTTAAGTAGCCATTATTCTTCCCTGGACTTGGCTTTTCCAAGTGCTGTGATAAACATAACAATTAACAGGTGCAGGATGAAGCTCGGTAGTTACTGAACGTTGTAGTCTCTTTCTCATCCCGACACAAATCAGTAATCATAACCACATTTTATGAACGATTCTACGATCACTTCGACTCTACGTAAAGCTACCGGGCTCGTCAAACACTTATCAAACCCTTACATCACTCGTAATTAACTTTTCCTAACGGTCTTTGCATCAACCAACATCGAATTACGTCTTAATCGAAGCAGTAAAACCTTATGTGAAATGTGTCAGCAATCTCTCTCTCTCTCCCATTCCACATATTGTTATGATGCCAGTTTTAATAGCCATAATCAATCAATCTCTCTCTCTTCCTAACACAAATCAGTAATCAAAACCACATTTTACGAACAATTTTACAGTAATTTCGACTCTACGCAAAGCTCCCAGTCCTATCAAACACTTATCAAACCTTTATAACACTCCCAACTAACTTTTTTCTTACATACTTCGCATCAACCAACATCTAAAAACGTCGTATTCGACGCATTAAAACCTTAACTCTTATGTGAACTGTGTCAGCAACCTCATCCCCACCCCCCCCCTCTCTCTCTCTCTCTCTCTCTCTCTCTCTCTCTCTCTCTCTCTCTCTCTCTCTCTCGTTCGACGCCAATTTTAGTAGCCATCAATCAATCTCTCCTTTTCATCCTGACACAAATCAGCGATCGTAACCAAATTTTACGAATAATTTTACGATTATTTAGAATCTTCAAACCCTTAACAAACACTTATATAACTCCTTACTAACTTATAAAACACTTATACAACTCCTAACTAACATTAAAAAATTTATATCACACCTAACTAACTTTTTCTTAAAGGTTCCGCGTCAACCAACATCTCAAAACGTCGTATTCAATCCAACGTAATTCATATTTTGCGCCTCTCAATTAAAAGAAAAAAAAAAGATATATTTTATTCACTTGACGGGGTCGGGAACACTATAGCCACCTATTATCGAAAAAAGAAACGAAATTCTTCTTCGAGGCCGGTTATCCAAATGTGCCTAAAATACGCTTATTACGATATATATGCCATTTCTTGCTGTCACGTATGATTTTGTATCGTATCTGACGTATTTTGAAAGAGATTGCGACTAAATTACGTTAATATTTAAGGGAAAAATGCCATTTTAAAGTTTAAGCGCACTGAAGTCTTCGATTTAATTCAAATTCGAATGTTTAGGATGTTTATTGTTTTGGTCTGAAAACCAATGAATTCCGTATCTTATTTACCTTATTTACGCTTGATTTCGTCTTATTACGTAAGGTTTAAAACCTACGATAACAGCAGCCTTTAATATTATTAACGAATAAAAAAAGCTACATAACTTTTTTATTTCGGCGAGAATCGAATGTATGAATGAAAGATGACGTCACTGGCCTGGACGATTACGTATTGGTTTCCATGGAAACCGAGGTTTGTACCTAAATTTCAAAACAAAATATATCTGTTTTTGCAATAAAATATAGAAATAAAAAATTAATATTCATATGTACCATCTTGAAGTAGATTTAATTTTTGATTTTTATTGTTATATTACTCTTAAACTGCCTGATTTATCAATAAAAATATAAAGTTATGAGCTCGCTACTCACGTCGCATGGTTACACTGCTCAATCGTTGTCTGCTTCAATTCAAAAAGAAGGCAGAAACTGGCAAGTTTCACTCAAATCTATCGTCATTTACCTTCGATAAATAAGTAATTTAAACGATTTACGTGACAGTTTTTTGCATGAATATTCATTAATATACAAATGAATATGGGAAGATGAGGAAATTGTGTTTTGATACATATAAAATCTATAAAAAACGAATTTTAAAAGTAACAAAAGGCAACTTTTCTTTTCTCCCCATTCATAAATTTCTCACAAACGCTTAAAACTATAACCAAAACTGTATTGCAAATCACCTTACATATATTGTACTTGATAGACCTGAAAATAGCTTTTTATACTATTTAAATTAGTTTTAATTATTTATTGAATATATATTTTAAAATATTACCCATCAGAATTATTTAAAGGGTGACACAAAAAGAAAAGTATTTTGGATAGCTTTTCTTACGTGTGGATATACTGCAAACATCGTCGTCTGGTAGAAAAACCGTAGACGATTCTATGTACTCTTAACATTCATTAGACATTATAAATTCTTTTCATAAATTAATAAAAGCTTATTTAGTAAATTGAATAATTATTTTAAATTTTTATCTATATTAATGCTCTGAAAAAGGCATATAAAAGAAATTATTTGCAAGTTCTTACTATAACTTTGTGGCCACACTGAAAAAATTTGTCTGCAGAAACACCAACGATAACCAATCAGAAGTGGTGTTGATGACGTAATCAACAGCCAGTCAGGTACGAAAACTTTCCCGCCAAGATTTCACTCGATCAGAGGAACCCTTCGGTTTATGAAGCGCTGTTTGGAAAAAATTGGCTCATACGAAACCAAATTGGCGGGAAGAGAACTCACTGGTTTCCATGGAAACCAAGGTTTGCTAACGAATTTCAAAACAAAGTCTATGAGTTTTCATGATACAACTTATATAATAATAGATTATTTATATACTAATACATCAAAATAAGTTTTATTATAAGTATATTTATAGAAATACTGTTTAAATGTCGAATTTATCAATAAAGACGTAAGTTTATGAGATCGCTACTCACGTCTTATGGTTACACTGTCGTCTGCTCCAGCTCGAAAAAAAAGGCGGCAACTGGCAACTTTCACTCAAATCTATCGTCATTTACGTTCGATAATTAGGTTATTTTAGCGATTTACATGACAGTTTTTTGCATGAATATTTATTAATATACACAGAAATATGACAAGATGAAGAAACTGAGTTTTGAGATATATCCAATTTATAAAAAACGAATTTTAAAAGTAACAAAAGGCAACTCTTCTATTCGACTATCGCCACGGGATCCCCCGACTTATGACTTGCTATTGGGGCAGAATTTGAGTTTTTCGCTCTTATTTCTCTGCCTTTGCTACTACAAGGAGATTTCAATGTATAATCCCCCTTGGGATTATGAAAATTATTGTAATCATACAGGGGCTGTAAGTTACTGTAATGTAATATGAAAAATAAAAACTTGTATTATGATATATATTACAAACTTAGCCTATATATATATATATATATATATATATATATATATATATATATATATATATATATATATATATATATATATATATATATATATATATATATATATATATATATATATATATATATATATATATATATATATATATATATATATATATATATATATATATATATATATATATATATATATATATATAATATACACATCCCAGTTTGCCTTAAATCCCCTCTTACAAAACCTTATTAGTGAGTTACAGTATCCTATACATTTTCTAAGAAAATTTAAGATTGTGAAAAACATACTTGTTGTGATGTCGAAGAAAAGTCAACAATGACAGAGACATCCTCTGTCCCAGGATCACCTGCAGAAGACCCTGTGCCGTCGAGCCCTCCTGCTGCCGAGCCGGAGATTAAAGAAGAATGGAAGACAGTTCGAAAACAGAAGAAAGCCGAGGGGAGAGTGCAGAACCATGAGGAAGAAGACCCCCTCCCAAGCCCTTCTCACGCAGCCAATCTCTTGCCATCCCTCCCGAAATACCGAGCAACTGCTAAAGGAGAGAAGACTGCTTATGCAGCAGTAGCAGAGCTTGAGAAAAAACGCCCGCAGCTGAATATGTCAGTGAAACCGAACCTGGCCGCTGACATGATAATCACACCGGAAACGAAAGAAACTGCCGACTTTCTACGAGCCAACACTGACTTCCAGCTGCTGGATCCATCCGAGAGAGTTAGGAAGGCGGTAATATGCAAATACCCGACTGCCCTGCCTTTGGATCCCATTCTACAGCTGCAGAATGTCCTAGGAGCCCAGAGGTGCATCGGGAAATCGGGGAATCCCACGATAAAAGTTGTCGCCACCTTCAAGGGAGATATTCCTACACAAGTTTCCCTCGGAGCATGGGGATCCTTCCCCACAGAATCCTTCACACCCGAGCCACTACGATGCTTCAAGTGCCAGAGATTTGGCCACCACAGCAGCCGCTGTACAGCAAATGAAAGGTGTGGAATATGCAGCAAACCACACCCCACGAAGCAGTGCCTCGATGCCTACATGAGGGGAGAAGCAGTTGCAAGCAAGTGCCCTAACTGTTCCCTGCAACACCATGCATGAAACAAGCACAGTAGTGCCAGGCTAGAAAGAGTCACAAGAATGAAAGGCACCCCTCCACCTTCGAAACTGTCAGAACCAACTCCTACAGCGAAGCAGCGGGAGGAAACTCGGCAATCACCTCCAGAGTCATCACAGCAGATCCCACCTAGACCACCGAAGCAGCGTCGAACTCCAAGAAGAAAAGTCGACTACACTCCGAAACCACGTCAAACAGTACCTGCACCTTCCCTTCCCGCTGATCCAAACCCCTTACCACCTCCCAAACCTGAAACTTTCCCTTCCCTCACCTTTTCCTCACACTCATCTCCCTCCTCCTCTGATGTTCCAGCCAGTGCCAGCCGAGAGAGTGCCACAACAACCAGTGACACTTGTATAACTATCACAATTGAAGGAGTCCTCATTCTCTTTGAGAAACTGACAGGAAAGCCTGTCGACAGAGGAACACTGCTGGAATGTTTACAGCCGCACCTCATCCAAAACCCTCGGTCCAAAGCAGCTGCTGTTCCCTTTGAATGACAGCTGCTCCTCTTTTGAATATCACATCAAGAATTTTCGTTTTTTCCTGAGTAAGTGAAATCTTCGGAGTATCCTCCTTAGATTTTCATACTTTCTCTCGATCTGCAATTTTTTCCAATT
This sequence comes from Macrobrachium rosenbergii, assembly GCA_039081455.1. Lineage (NCBI taxonomy): Eukaryota > Metazoa > Arthropoda > Malacostraca > Decapoda > Palaemonidae > Macrobrachium > Macrobrachium rosenbergii. The sequence goes on from JANJGK010003773.1 coordinate 17,463, forward strand.
TCCTTCCTGGTCTTCTACAACTCAACCAGGACTTTCTGCTGTCAAACTTTTTCTTCTACTGATGGGTACCGCAAGGTTTAAAAGGGTTTGGAACCCTGCCTCTCCTTTTCTTCCTTTCTTTTGTAACCACCCACCTTTAATCTCTTTACAGAACACATCAACTGTTACGGGCTGCTCTTGGAGCAAGAGCCCGTGCTGGCATTTTATGCTAGCTTAATCTTCAACAACAACAACAATTTAGTAACGTTTTAGTTCAGGAATATAATATATATATATATATTATATATATATTATATATAGATATATATATTATATATATATATATATATATTTATATATATATATATATATATATATATTATATATATATATATAGTAATAGTATATATATATATATTAATAATTAATTGAGTGTGGTTTTGACAAATCTTAATAAAATTTTATTAGAAAATGTATAGGATTACTGTAACTCACTATAAGGTTCTGTAGGAGGTGATTTTAAAGCAAACTGTGATGATTACTTTCGAATGAACACGAGAAGATAGTTGGGTTGAATGGAAAAGTTGCCTTGCTGTTGCTTTTAAAATTCGTTTTTTATATATTGGATAAATATAAAAACTAATTTTCTTCATCCTACCATATTTCTGTGTATATTAATAAATACTCATGCAAAAGACTGTCATGTAAATGGCTAAAATAACCTACTTATCGAACGCAAATTATAGTAAAGTAAAGTGAAAGTTGTCAATTTCTGCCTTCTCCTCGAACTGACGCAGACGACAATTTAGCAGTATAACCATACGGCGTGAGTAGCGATCTCATAAATTTATATTTTTATAGATAAATTCGGTATTTAAACATACATTTTTATAAATTGATAGAAAAAATAACTTATTTTAATCTAGTGCTATATAAATATAACTTTTATTATATAAGTTTTACCATTAAAACTAATAAACTTTGTTTTAAAATTCGCCTAAGAACCTCGGTTACCATGGTAACCGGTTACGTAATCTTCAGGGCAGTGACGTCATTCATTCATAAATTCCACTCCCTAAATGATGTCAAGATAAGGTTTTATAGAACGACTCGAGAAATCATCCCCAAAAGCATTAAGTTCGAGGTCAAATCTAACTTTGTATTAACTTATTACTTATGAATAATTAATTAATTCAGTTAGCAATCCTGTCTTGCCTATTTTATGATCGATAAAACGATTCGTCATGTTTTACTTTAAAATCTGCGTCAGGTTTCAAAGTTCATCTGTCAGTTTGTTTTACCAGACATTCATAGGAAAATACCTTTTTTTTATTTATTAGTTTTAATCAAAATACTTCAATAATGATAGATTTTTACAGAAATGGAAATAAAAATATTCTTTTTTTCTTATATGTCTTAAAATGTTTAAATATAATATTTATTTATACTGATAAGTTAAAGCTTAGACAATAGTTATATACTCTTCAAAGCTAAAAGTTGAATAGCTGCTTAACAATCTTTTTAAAATTAATTTTTTTTGGCAATTTTAGCGAACGCAAAGAATAATATTTAGAACCAGAGAAAACAAAAAAAGGTTTGTTAATCTATATTCATGTAAATCACTAAAATAACTTACTTATCGAACGTAAATTGTAGTAAATTTGAGTGAAAGTTGCCAATTTCTGCTTTCTTTTTGAAATGAGCAGACAACAATTTAGCAGTATAACCACACGGCGTGAGTAGCGAACTCATAAATTTATATTATTTTTTATTAATTCGTTATTTAAACATATATTTTCATAAATTATTAAGAAAAATAACTTATTATGATATAGTAGTATATAAATATAAATTTTATTATATAAGTTTTACCTTTAAAACTAATAGACTTTGTTTTAAAATTCGCCTACAACCTCGGTTACCATGGTAATCGGTTACGTAATCTTCAGGGCAGTGACGTCATTCATTCATAACGTTTATTACCTAAATGATGTCAAGATGTAGTTTTATAGAACGACTCGAGAAATCATCCCCAAAAGTAACTCCTTGAGGCCAAATCTAACTTTAGATTAATTTATCCCTTATGAATAATTAATTAATTCAGTCAGTAATCCTGCATTGCCTATTTAATGATCGATAAAACGATTCGTTATGTTTTACTTTAAAATCTGCGTCAGGTTTCAAAGTTCATCTGTCAGTTTGTTTTACCAGACATTCATAGGAAAATACCTTTTTTTATTTCTTAGTTTTAATCAAAATACTTCAATAATGATAGATTTTTATAGAAATAGAAATAGAGATGTTATTTTTTTCTTATATGTCGTAAAAAATTTGAATATAATATTTATTTATGCTAATCAGTCAAAGCTTAGACAATAGTTATATATTGTTCAAAGCCAAAAGTTTAATAGTTGCTTAAAAATCTTTTTAAAATTAATTTTTTTGGCAATTTTAGCGAACGCAACGAATAATATTTAGGACCAGAGAAAAAAAGAAAGGTTTGCTAATCTATATTCATGTAAATCGCTAAAATAACCTACTTATCGAACGTAAATTGTAATAAATTTGAGTAAATGTTGCCAATTTCTGCTTTCTTTTTGAAATTAGCCGACAACAATTTAGCAGTATAACCACACGGAGTGAGTAGCGATCTCATAGATTTATATTTTTATTGATAAATTCGTGATTTAAACATATATTTTCATAAATTAATAGGAAAAATAACTTTTTATGATATAGTGCTATATAAATATAACTTTTATTATATAAGCTTTACTATTAAAATAATAGACTTTGTTTTAGAATTGGCCTACAAACCTCGGTTACCATGGTAACCGGTTACGTAATCTTCAGGGCAGTGACGTCATTCATTCATAAATTCCACTCCCTAAATGATGTCAAGATAAGGCTGTATAGAACGACTCGAGAAATCATCCCCAAAAGTATCTCTTTGAGGTCAAGTCTAGCTTCAAATTAATTTATCACTTATGAATAATTAATTAATTCAGTTAGCAATCCTGCATTACCTATTTAATGATCGATAAAACGATTCGTCATGTTTTACTTTAAAATCTGCGTCAGGTTTCAAAGTTCATCTGTCAGTTTGTTTTACCAGACATTCATAGGAAAATACCTTTTTCATTTCTTAGTTTTAACCAAAATGCTTCAATAATAATGGATTTTTACAAAAATGGAAGTAAAAATATTCTTTTTTTCTTATATTTCATGAAATATTTGAATATAATATTTATTTATCTAATCAGTCAAAGCTTAGACAATAGTTATATATTGCGCGAAGCCAAAAGTTTAATAGTTGCTTAACTTCTGTTTTAAAATTAATTTATTTGGCAATTTTAGCAAACATAAAGAACAATATTTAGGACCAGAGAAAACAAGATAGGTTTGTTAATCTATATCTTATATAAAACTTTTGAAATTCGTTGTTATTTACGTAAAATCGAAGGTTGAATGTTTATGCAAACAAACAAAGTTATCAATTAGTATTTCTTGTTCTTTTTTTTGTTATTTTAGTTACTTCAGCTGTCAATAGGTAGCTATAGCGTCGCAGGCCCCGTAAATTTCGTAAATCAGACAAGCATAAAGTTAATTGCGAAGATAATCCCTTTTAAACATATGTTGAATGTGATATTGAACATAAATATTAAGTATAGCATTAAATACATTTAAAATACTTGCGAAAATAATTCAAACACGTCAGTAGCCTAAAGGGAATTACGAAGAATACGAATCTGAAATTTAATACCACAGATACGATGTAGAATATGAATCTTAAATATAATGATCAATAATTATAGTATTTTAATGAACATAATTCAATGACATTTCATAAATTATATTACGATTTTACATATTTTTTTAGGATTTTATTTTAGGCTCGTTGTCGCTGACGTCAGAATGTAAACAAACCGGCGGCCGCCACGTGAGACCAACCCTTTCCTTTCGTGACAACCGAGTTATTTCGTCGCCTGTGCCATTTTATTTCGTCATATAACGATCGTAAGTGTCGCCCGTTACGTCGTTATTTCATTTAGACTTATTTTAAGGCGTCATGTAAACGTAACTTATGTGAAACAATGCAAAATATCAGGTGCAGTGTCACCCGTAGGGTATTCCCTTTGGGGTGTCCGAGGTATTTGAGGGTGACCTGACCCATACGTTATCGAGGGAGGGGTATTGTGGGTATAGCCGTACCCTAGATATCAATCCGGGTTGTCAGCAGGCATTTCCCATGTTCAGTGTTACTTCTGGGGGGGCCAGGGGAGGGAGGCATAGCCCCCATGGCCAGGTCAGGGAACAGCTTCCCAAGTGAGGTTTGGAAGGCAAGCCCTTGTTAGGTCAGGACACGGCATTCTAGGGAAGGTTGGGTTTGTTGTATTATATTATTATTATTATTATTATTATTATTATTCAGATGAACCCTATTTATATGGAACAATCCCACAGGGCCCATTGACTTGAAATTCAAGCTTCCAAAGGATGCAGTACAGGTGAGATCATTTTAAAATTGACCAGAGTGATGAAAGATTTGCCGTTTTTGCATTAATCCCTTAGGGCCTGGTGCTCAACAGGGTAGAAGCTCCTTGGGACACCGTGTTTAGTACCAGCTCCTCGGAGATGAATATAAAAATATAGGCAAAATATGGCGAATTTCTCATTATCTCTGTCAATTTTTCAACTCATCTGTACACTTTTTATATATTGTTTAGCATAAAAATTTTATTAATAAACGATATTTTCTTGTGGCCGTCACCGTTATACTTACCAAGGTTATTTTTTATTTAGCCTATGAACCGATGCTTTTCGAAAAAAAGGTTTTGGATTTTCCAAGTTTTGCCTGACTATACCAACTGTGATGTTAAATTCATGTGTTGAAAACTATTACTGGTCATGTATTAAACATAGAATCTCAAGGGTTGTGTGGTATATGTATTCTGAAACTGCACGGCTGGCTGGTACTCATATATCAGTGGTGCAGTAGTGGAGTTATATTTTCAGCAATGAAAATTATTTTGTAAAGCTTGAAGGTACAGGTACATATTACATGAATGATTAAGGGTTTTTAATTGCTCTAAGTTTGTATCAGAAACTGTATTCATAAAAGTTAAAGTATTTTTATCCTTTTGAAGTTTTAACAACTGTCTTGTGGGTGATATGATATCTGTATTGTCTTGTGTTATGTAAGGTTGCGATACCTACAGTGCAGTACCCTCCTAGTGCGGTCAGTGCACCTCACGCAATGCACTGTAGGCATTACTTTCGAGTTCATTTCAGCGTCCCTCCGGCCCCCAGCTGCAACCCCTTTCATTCCTTTTGCAGTACCTCCACTCATATTCTCTGTCTTCCATCTTACTTTCCACCATCTCTTAACAATTGTTGCATATTGCAACTGCTAGGTTTTCCTCCGGTTACACCTGTCAAACCTTTTTACTTTCAATTTTCCATTCAGGCTTGAATGATTTCATAGATCTCAGCTCTTGGCCTTAGGCCTAAATTTTATATTCCATTTTTCTATATTCCATCGTACAGTGCAGTAAAACACATCATAAAATACATGTACTGTGACTGGCACTTGGTATCAGATTCTTGCAAGATAAGAACTGGGTCTTTCTGCTTCAGCATTCCATTATTGCTAAACAGTGATGACAGCCACTGTCTCTCTCTTAACTAACATGAAATGGAATTTTAATTATAATAAAGTTAATAGTAACACCTCAATTTAATGGACCTCTTTAGTGGACTCATGTACTTGCAGCTACTACATTACAATTATTTTTCCCTGTACTACCATTTCAGACTTATATTTTTAGATATATCTGAGGTGTAAAATACAGACTGGTTTAGGTTAGGAACTATGTGGAATATCTGTTAGTTATAAGAGATCTAGAAAATTTCAAGTGCAAGCTGTAATATAGGATCTTTGTTACTTCATGGACCTTGTTACTTTTTTTCAGAAGACCAAATCTCCAAAGTGTGTGGTAAATTGAGGTGCTACTGTATATTAAGAATAGGCATGATAGTAACAGCTTGTATGCGAAATGAAAAGCTAAGATTGTCGAGGTTGTCTCGTCAGATGTAGGAATGAGACAAGGGTTGGTCCTGATTTGTCTTTAGTTGTAGCAGACACAGACATAAAAATGTTCATGCCTTCAAACAGCTCTGATTCTGTTACATGAGAACCAGATTACATTTTCCATTGATTTAGATTAAATTATCGCCATCCTAGTAGTGAATAGCAATACCCTAAGTAACAAATAAACAAGTTTCAGGAAATTTCAAGAATAGAGGGCCTATGATTGTGAAAATCTTTAGCTCACAGCCTCTAAAGTGGTTATGAATATAAGTAAATGTAAGGGCTTTAATTATGAACTGCCTATTCCCAATGCCTAGCATTTTGTTTCAAAATAGCGTTTTGGATTTTGTGTTGAACGTGTCATTGTGGGATAGGCCTGTTAGATTCAAGAGTCCAACACTCATGTTGAGTAGCATATCAAATGCAAAACTATGATCTGTGTATACTAATCACACAGCTTGATGTCTGGATTATTATTATTATCATTATTTTTCTTATCTCGACTGGAGGGTATTTACAGTGTGGGGTTCCGGGTTGCATCCATCACTTCTCTCACTATGTGCGCTGTTTCTTAGCACGCTCTTCTGCATGGTTCCTGGAGCTACTTTGGCATCTAGATTTTCCAGGTTCCTTTTCAGGGATCTTGGGATCGTGCCTAGTGTTCCTATGATTACAGACACAATTTCCACTGGCATATCCCATATCCTTCTTATTTCTATTTTTAGGTCTTGATACTTAGCAATTTTTTCCTTCTTTCTCTTCTATTCTGCTATTCCATGGTACTGCAACATCAATAAGTGATACTTTCTTCTTGATTTTGTCAATCAACGTCAGGTCTGGTCTATTGGCACATATCACCCTATCTGTTCTGATACCATAGTCCCAGAAGATCTTTCCTTGATCGTTTTCTATCGCTCCCTCAGGTTGGTGTTCGTACCACTCATTACTGCAAACTAATTGGTGTTTATTGCACAGGCTCCAGTGGAGGGCTTTTGTAGCCTAGCTGAATCACCCCTCTTTTTGTACTGGTTCTGTGCAAGTGCCAGACATTCATTTGCCATGTGGTTTATGGTCCTGTCTTTCATATTGCACTTCCTGCTTATGGGTGAGATGTTATTTCCATCTACTGTTCTTTGGACATCTCTGGTTGTTAGGGCCTGGTCTTGCGCCACTGTTAGCATTCCTTCTGCTTTCTTCTTGAGTTCTCCCTCTGTAGCCTTTGCCATGTTTCATTGCATGCCAGTTCTTTAGTCTGTCTCATGGCTGTGTGTGCATTGGTTTCCTGTGCCATTCCCTTGTTTTGTTTTTCATTCTCCTGTCTCTATATATTTCTGGGTCTTTGTCTGCTTTTATCAGTCCTTCTTCCCATGCACTCCTTAGCCACTCGTCTTCTCTGGTTTTCAGGTATTGCCCCAGTGCTCTGCTCTCGATGTTGATGCAGTCCTCTGTACTTAGCAGATCTCCCCCTCCTTTCTTTTCATGTTATGTATATGTAGTCTGTCTGTATTTGCTCTTGGGTGTAGCGCTTTGTGTAGTATTATCATGTCTTTCCTTCCTAATTTTCTGGTCCTTGCTGTGGAGTTCAGCCTTCGTCCACTCCACTGCTCTCACGCTGTATCTGACTATTGGTACTCCCATGTGTTTGTGGCTTTCATCATGTTTCCGGCGTTGAGTTTTGACTGGAGTATTGCCTTAAGTCTGCATATATTCTTTCCTGATTGTATCCTTCATCTCTTGGTGTTTTATATCCTTTCCCTCTATTATTCCGAGGTATTTGTATCATCTATGTGTTTGATGGTATTCCCGTTGGGTAGCTTTATCCCTTCAGTCCTTGTCACTTGGCATTTTTGTATGTAGACCAAGGTGCATTTTTCTGTTCCAAACTCCATCCTGATGTCCCCAGATACAATCCTTACAGTCTGGATTAGGGCATCTAATTCCTTGATGCTCTTACCATACAGCTTGATGTCGTCCATGAACATCAGATGGTTAATTCTCTTGACTCCTTTCTTTAGTTGGTACCCAGCATCCATCTTCTGCAGTTTCAGTATACTGCAGTAACAACCAGGTGTTGTATACAGTCACATTTTAAATCAAACTTTCTTTTGCTAAGCAAGAAAGACTTATAGGGTATCATTGACGATTGCCTCTGCTGTTTGCCATGCCATGTCCAACTGAGACGTGTCATTGTATGGGCACTGAACCTTCTTAAGAATAACATGAATATTAAAAATGCATGTGGAATGAATAATGTATTGTGATTCATTGGTATTGTATATGTACCATATTTTACCAAGTGGTTATTTTTCAGTACTGTACTGGTAATGTATCTGTTGTCCACTCCTGTCAGTGTCACAGGCTGATGCTTCTAAGGCAGAGAGTTTGATGTGCCTTAAAATGCCAGACTCCTCTCTTAGAGCATTTATTTTGACATTCCTCTCATTTTCATCTTTTGTTTTCATCTGTTTGTACTGTATTTATATTAATTTATTCATGGTCTTGTTGTTACTTTGAAACAGCTGGACATTTTAGTGCATTGAAAGTTTGCTTGTCAAATTTGAGCATTTCTGTTACTTTTATTTTGCGTACCATGACATTTGAAGGCAGTCAGCTGACAATTGACATCTATTTGGTTTGTTGTCACAAGAGATGGTAATAATGACACTGTAGTCTTGTCACCGCTGGGAAATACAGTTTATGAATGCAGGTCACATTGGAAGAGTTAATAGGGAGCTCTTTTACAGGAAGTCATCATTATCTTGGTTGATGTGTTTACAAAATCAGGTTCCATCTTTCATGAGGTTAGGCGATATTTCTGCTGACTTGTGCCTCTTATAAGGTTAATGTGAATTCCTATCTGGTCTTCCTTTTCATGTAACCCAGTTTGCTGCGCCTTCCTACTGGTCTTTGTCATACTGATTTCATTTCTGCTGCTTTTCCAACCTTTAGTCTTTAGTACCCCTAGAGCCTCGATGGCCAAGTCGGCAAAGCAGCAGCTTCAGACTTCATAGAGGAATGTGACGCGGGTTCAAATTTGCAGCCAACCGGTCAGAGAGGCGGACACTTTGCTATCCGTGATTATGTATGTAATCAACGGATAGGTTTGCTTAAAAGCAGTTGGGTGTTACAGACTAATACACACACAAACAAAGCCACTCCAACATCTCCTAAAAACATAACAGACACCTCACACGTCTCGAACTGTCGACCTAACCGCTCACCTCTCCTCGCTGCTGGGAGAAAGGGAGCTGGGGATTGGTACGATACATGTACATGCGCTACCGGGGTCTAAGCGATGTCAGGCAGGACAGCCGATCGAGACTACGGTCTACCCCAAAGCCAAATCAAAGTCCTTCAAAAGAAGGCATCGTGCTTACCCCACACAAAAAATGGGAAAAAGCACGTTAAAAAAAGAAGAGGAAGTCTTTAATACCCCTACAGGAAATATTGGATTATTTTCTTTATTGTCTAGACATATGGCCCTGAGTTCCATTCTTGATGCTGATATATGGACTTATATGCTGTACATCCAACTATCCAAGAATTTCTTGTCACAGTATAACACAATTTAGCCACCCCAGAAAGGTGTGATCAGCGGAGGGTACTGCTCTTTGTGAGGAACCATGCGCTCAGGGCTGAAATAATTACTTCTGTGCTCATACTGTCTACTTATCTTGCATTCATGCAATATACATCTCACATTTTGCCAATTCTGTAGTGCTGAAGTGGACTACATTAACCATATTTCAGTCATTTCCTTTGACCAGAAAGTGAGTCAGTCTCTTGTGTATGTATCCACATCCCGAGATAGAGACACCATAACTTACCACATCACAAACATCGCACTGAACTTTTTTAAGCTCCAAGGAGACCGTGAATGTTAACCAAGCTTTTTTCCAGTTCTAACTTCACTGTCAACTTGGAATAAAGTCAGCATATTTTATCATTTCTGTGTTGTTTTAGTGTCAGGATATATGTATGTGATGTAGTAATCCTCAATCTCATGCATTTTGAAGTGGAGAATAAATGAGTGGGAAAGTTTTCGAGTTCCTGCCAAGATAATCATTGCCATGTTTAAAGCTCTGTTCAGTCATGCCTATATCGAAAACTGTCTTGTTGATTTCGAGGTCTTTTGAGGCTTAAATTTTTTCTCTTTTTATGGGGGTTGGTCTCCCAAACTTAGACCATAGCTAACTACAGTTAGAGCTAAGGAGACCTAAGGTTACCTGTCAACGGCTGGTTGCCGGGGCATAAAAATAAAACTTCCAGACCAGTTAGGTGTCATGCCCTGCAATTTTGTCTTCGCATGCTAGATGTTTTGCTAGAACATTTCATTCTGGTGTGATTCAAGTGACAAAAGTCTTTTAAACCTATCTGACAAAATCTAGAGCTGTTTAAAATGTGGAGACAACATATTTCCAAAGGAACACACAACAAAAGGTGAGAGTTGGTTGCAATTGACATGCAGGTGACTTAGCACGTCCCGTGGATGATTTACATGGATGGATGCCAGCTCTCATCATAATAGGAACCCAGGAGACAATTAGTCAGTCATTTCAAGCTGATGAATTCCTGACTGGTTGAGTTTTAACTAGTGGACTCCAGGTATACAAAATGGAGCACAGTAAGTCTGGAAAAACTTACTGATCAAGAAGTATATTTTATTAAAGTAGTCAAGATCATGTGATGTAACCTTCACCAGGTTGTGAAATCAAGACTGTTATAAAGTAATGGTTTGTAACTGTGAAATTTGAGAGTGATTTAAATCATTTTAGTAGGTTCACAATTCTATGTACTATAAATTTCCTTGGGGCCAGCATCATGCAGAATGGGGTTTAAGAAAGCAGTTTGGTGATTTTGTTCTCGTATAAAGCCTACGTGGTTTTATACATGTATCTGTTTGTAATACAGTATTAAGTATTTGGAAGTATATGTAAATGCATTGTGCCTTCTTCAATCTTTACTTATATATTTCAGGTTGGTCTGCGTAAGTTACACAAACTTGCAACTTGCTTGTGACAATGGCACTGAAGATATTTAACCAGTCACTAGAGGTGACAGATAAGCTCACTGGGTAGACTACTGGTCCCAATGATGTCTGTTGTCAAAAGGAAGAAGAATCATCACTTCATTGAAAAACCCCAATGCAGAATAAGTGAACTTTTTAATTAATTTCATTGTATGAAGAACCATCTTGACTGATACACTGGATTTTGTAGAGCAGTTTTCGAAGTACAAGTCATTTATTTATGATTTCTCAGCTTGATATTGACTGAAAAGATTGTATGATTGTAAAACCAATTTGTTTATTATGTTCTAGTGTCTTAAGTATGAATGCTAATAGCATATTTGAGATACAAGGCGATTACTTTTACCAATAAGATTAATGCCTGCTTTCTATAGAAGAAGTTAAGTGTTTTATATAAGTGATTACCAAGTAATTACATGGCCTATAGTTTCTTGCACGGCAGCTTAAATTAAAAAATTAGTGGGTAACGCCTCGAAGTATAGTGCAGGAACTACAAGCCGACAGCCTCATTCTGTTTCTGCCGGCACTCGAGTCAACAGCAGGTGTCGATGTCAGCTTTGTTCTTAAATTTTCTGGTCGGAGACAGGATTTCAGTGATGCATTATTGCTGATTTCGAGTGACCTTCAAGCCTAAAGCTTTCAGGATCAGTATTTTATTGTTTGTTTTTAAGATCTGATTCAAATTTATCATATTTGCTAAAGTAGCGAATTCACTGTCAAATTGGTTAACTACCCGTAGTGTAGTTTACCACGCTACCACCTTTACCGGTTAATGTAATGAAACGTAAACATTGCGGTTGTTACCGAACCAGTATTTATGGTAATGAAATGGCTCTTTGCAAGTCTCAATTGATGTTTGACAGGATTTGAGTTATGTCTGTATGATGGTACTCAGTGTACTTCGAACAGTGTTGGTAAAGGTTAATTTTCCTATGCTGAGTAGTGTAAAAAACTTGGATACGTTCGCTACCTCGTTTACTGATTAGCGTAATAAAACGTAAAAATTGTGTTCTCTGCCGAACCAATTTTTTTGGTATTGAAACACATACCGACAAGTCTCAAATAATGTTTGATAGTAATTGAGATATGTCTGTATGATGGTACTGGGTACTTCTAACTTTTGTGGTTAAGACTCAGAACCCCTCTTCTCATGATGACAGATTTGAATCCTTTTCCATAATGTCTCTTAATAACGTTGTTGACAACGATATGGGCGAATTCCTCTTTTTCTCTGTCAGAGCTCTACGCTGTTATCTGAAAAGGACTCATCATCTCAGACCGGGGTCCTGAAGACTTTTCCTTAGCACTGGCCGGAACAAGAAAGAAATGTCCAAGAATACGATCTCCTCTTGGCTTCATGGAACTATCAGACAAGCTTTTAGTTCAACTTCATGCACCAGTCCTATTGCAGTGCACACAAGAGCACATGGTGTTAGGGGGCTAGGCTTTTGTTTGGCATTCAAAAAGAACTTGTTTGTTCAAAGGATTTTGAAGGCTGGCACTTGGCTTTGTCAGGTTGTTTTTAACCGGACTCCAGCCAACGCCAGAGAATTTATCCTTACATTAAGACCGAAGGTTTGTTAGTTGTAAAAAATGCAAATTTATGTAAAATTTGTCCTTTTATTTGTATTTTATTTAATTTCCTCTTTGCTCTGGCAGTGTAAGTTTTGTTATATCAATTTTCCTTTAGTTTCTGAGCAGATATCTCTGTCATTTATGTTTTCATTGATTTAGTAGGTTTGGCTGTTACAGAGGCCTAGTTTATTTGTATTTTATTTGATTTCCTCTCTATTGTGATAGACCTATTGTAAGTTTTGGTATTATTGTTATTGATATTATCTAAAAATACATCCCAGAATGCCATGAACTTGCTAACCATACTCCCAAAGATAAAAAGACACCAGTTAATTACAAAGTGTCAGAGTGTCTTTTAAACTTACTAGGAGCAACAGCATCCATCAAAGAGCCTGAGAAATTTATCCGCAGTCTTGTAGTGTAGGTTATATAAGACTTGTAGGCATGACCAAATAGACATCCAATGCCTGAACTCTCTTAGGGGTCACCTGAAGAATTCCTTCTTATTATTAGCAGTTATGACTTGGACCATTGACTGATGGTCTCTTGTTTGTCACTTTTTGTAAGTTGTATTTTAACAGAGATCTGTCACGTTCACGACAGATCCTGAATCCCCTTTTCCTGCTGTGAGCAACCATATTTGCAGCAAATGTTCCACACTGTAGAACTTCTCAGTTCCAGAGGGCCTTTATTTCTCACGCCGTTGGACTGTGAAGCAGCCTGCCGGAGGATGTCGTGCAACTGGGACTTTCGAAGTTCAAGCGAAGATGCAATGCATTGCTGTACTGCCTTAGTAGCATTCTCCTTGCATTTTAATACATTTTACCTATCTGTTAATGTATTCATTTATTTTTTCTTTCTTAGCCAGCAAGATCTCTTCTTTCTTTATATTCCTTTATCTCCTCTTACTTCTTCCTAATGAACACCATATATATACTGTACTTTGGAAGCTTGAATTTCAAGTTAGTGGCCCCTTTGGTGGGCTTGTTCCATACGAATAGGTTTCATCTTCTTAATAATGGTAATAATAATAATTAAACAAGAGGTGGGATCTGGAACAAGGCAGTGTTTTAAAAATGAGATGGCCAGGTGGTACAATTTTATGTAGGTTACTGTAGGCAAAAACTTAAGAATTATGAAGTTAAACAGGAAAAGGGTGACTCAAGATGTTAGTGAAGATATTAAATTTATAATGTATTGCTTATGTAGGTTTCAATTTTAACAACTTGTTGTGTAAAAGTTGAGGGTTAGGTTAGTTAATGTTTCCGAGTTTTTCCCTGTCTGGGTTATTTGTGAATGTTTTCAGTGCCATTACTAAAATCTTGATTTTTTTGCAGATTTTGGAATTTGTACAAAGTCCAGAGCTTACACTGAGGAATTATCATTGGAACTCTGGCCCAAGGAACAAGAGCTCATTCTGGCATAAGGCCAGCATCATTTCAAATCTGAGACACATCGAATTTGCTCTAACGTCACCCACCCACCCACCCTCCCATCATGTCTTCAGTTGAGGAGAAGAATTTAATACATTTCTTGTTGCTGCTTTCCAGCAAAGTATAATGACTGATATCTTGTGTTGTGGGGTGTATTTGTATGAATTTATATATTAGTGATATATATATGGGAGCCTTTAGTTTTTTTTTTTTTTCAGTGTTTAAAATGATTTTTCAGAGGTACCTTATTCTTATGTGATAGTTTTGGCTTAATAGGTACCTTGGAATGTGAAAGTGTTTTTTTTTATGTTGTGCAATGAATGTTTTACTCTATGAGAGTATTGCCTGATCTTTGATAGTACTCAGTATTGATTGATAGGTTTGTTCACGTGCTCATTACTGTATTCGTTTTTCCTTCCCTTCTCAGTATCCGAGTCTTGAAACCTCAACTATTGTAGCTTGCACTTGGATATTATCTAGATTTCTGATAAGTATCAGAGTTTGTTAAGTAACAAATACCCTGTATTTTAGCATGCAATTGAAGATTGTGTAGATTTCTGATAAGTAGCAGAGTTTGTTAAGTAATAAAGACCATGTATTACAGCCGCAATTGAATATTGTCTAGATTTCTGACAAGTAAGAGAGTCCATTAAGTAACAGATACCTTACGTTACAGCTGCAGTTGAATATTGTGTAGATTTCTGATAATTAACAGTAATTCTACATAGTTCCTAACCTGTACTATACACTTGAAAGTCAGTTTTAAGAGACTGATATATGGCAGGCATATACAAAAATAAGCATACTTATATAGCTAATAACTAATGTCAGAAGGGTATCAAGTTGAGATATTTATTTTTTATTTTTATTAATTTCTGAAACTTGAATGATGCTTCGTTCGATAATGTCATATTCAGATAGCCTTCAAAAAATGCTTCTTTGTACAGACCATATTTTTCCCTTCTCAGTGACCCTGTAAGAAACAAATGTATAGGTTGTAGGTTATAGGTTCATAACCCTGTAACACCTCCTGTCGTAATAGTGAATGTTTATGGGACTCTTTTTATGTAAGAATATTGAGCAGGAGTCTGTGAATGAAAGTGTACACATTCTTTAGATAGAAACGTATTTATCAGAAATTGGAAATTAGTATTATCAAGTAGTTGAACAGAAGTAGAGTGTGTCTTAAACAATGAAGATTGTGATGAACATGTTGTTTACATGTATGAAACATTGTCTAGTTGATTTGTGGATTTTTTGTAAAATTGATGTAATTTTTTGAAAGAATTTTATAATTGTTACACTATGATAATTTTAAGTTTCAAACAATTTCGTAAGTGTTATGCTTTGTAATGAAATTGTTTTTCAAGTAATTGTGATCATTTTGAAATAATTGTATAGTTGTGTCACGTAATGGTGAAATCATTTGTTAAATAATTTTCATAATTTTAAGTTGTACAGATGCCAGCGAGCTTATTCGTGTAACGGAATGCAAAAAAGTATAATAATTTTTGCATGATTTATGTGCCTAGGGTTACAGGTATTTCCTGTAGACTGTAAATCATATGCTTTTATAAATAGGTTCACTCACATGGTGCACTGTAGGCATTACTGTAGGCTGTTTGAGGCATCCCTTAGACCCCTAGCTGCACCCATTTCTTTTTAGTCTAACCACACTAACTCCAAATCTCTCCAATTTCTTAAGTGCTGATTGGCGGAAAGTGCACCAGTGCTTGGCCTTGCAGCCAAAACTTCCAGAAATAATTCACTTTCAGTTCACCCCAAGATTTTGGCGTTGCATTAACATAGGTCAGGGTTCGTTAAACGATGACTTGATATCCATGTAACATAGATAATTATATTTAATATACCATTAGCAAAATGTAGTCATTATTCTATTTGAGGTTTTATGTAAATCAATCGGTTCCTCTTGCATAAGTTAGACATTGGCTGGATAAGCAACAGTAGTCATCAGTTATTATTATTATTATTATTATATTATTATTATTATTATTATTATTATTATTATTATTATTATTATTATTATTGTTGTTGTTGTTGTTGTTGTTGTTATTATTGTTGTAGCAAATTCTTTGTTTTAACTTTCAAAAAGAAGTTATGTGGTTTATATGAGTCTCAAGTTAACCTTGAAAGAAACATGCATAATTTTTGTTAATTTTAATTTTGAGATATCTTAAATCTTAAATCATATTTTAGTGTTTTAGAATATATCTTAGAAAGTGAAATGAATAAGGAGATTGAAAATAGCAACATTGCATGTATTACAAAGAATTTGAAGGAGTTATAGGCATATTTGAAGAATCACACAAGAATTAGCAAAAACAGTCAAAGAACACATCGCATTTAAGCTTGTCTTGTGATATATGATATTAAGGCTTTGTAGAACCATAGTTTTCTAGTTGTTAATGAGTTTATTCATCTTTTTTTCACATTCTGATTGTGAAAACCAACTAAACAGATCTCATGTATTGATGGACTACCATTCCTGCGTGTTTTTCAAATTTAAAGTTCGGTTGACTTTTCAGCATGAATCAGATTTCAGATTTTGCAACCACAATTTAGATTCCATTTCAGTGAGAAAGCTTTGTTTTAATTCATATTAAATATATTAATTATACTATATTTCCTGATAGCAGTTCATCATAAAAATATTCAAAATGTATCAGTGTCACACCTTGTGCATTGAATTTCAAACTTGCTTTGGCTCATAGCAGTTTCTTGAATGCAAGCACTCATTTATTTTCCAATTTAACATTACAGTGTTAACCAATTTAATGTTACAATATTAGCCAGTTTAGTGTTTCAGTGTTAGCAAATGTAGATTATGTAATGCTAGCCAGTTTAATGTTACAATGTTCGACAAGGTAATGTTGCAATTTTAGAAATTAGATAAAGGTGTAGAATTGTCATTAGGTCTATTGAATACAAAGATTCTTTTATTACTTGTTCGTAAGATCTGTTCAGGACAATAGATTATTTGCCCTGTAAAGCTCACTGGCATTCTGTAAACTTACTGTTGATTTTATGGTATATTTATTTTGTAAATTAAATTTGAACAGGCAGAACACATTCTAATTGTTTAAAGGATTAATCTTTGTTAAATGTAGCAGTGGTACCAGTTTTTAAATTGATTTTTGGAGGCTTTTGTTTAAAATCTTAAAATCATGAAGGTAGGATCTTCTAAGCTAGCAATATACATCCATAGAAGAATGTCACTTTAAAATTTCAGTGTTTTATGTTTTGAATGTCATTATTATTATTACAGGAATATTTTAACCAGACTGTTGACTAAAAATGTGTAGACTCTTAAAAGTGCTTCTGATTAATTGATTCTAGAATTATATTAAATTTGAGTAACAGAGGAGTTGGAGAAGTTGGATAGCCAAGTAAAATGCATTTTGTATCATCATTAATCAGTTTTCAATAAGGCTATTGGGTTAGTTGTTAGCATTTCATGCTGGTAGGTAGATTTTGTGGTTTAAACAGCTCGCTCTGAGAGCCTTTTCAAACTCCTTTTTTGAAATAAAAATAGTTAACACAAATATTACCAATATGTGTTCTGCCTGTTAGTGCCATAGAGAAGTTTAGTATAATAGCATATTGCAGCAATGGCCAAATCTTTGAATTCATTCAGAAAAAGTACATTTAATGGATGTGTTCATGTGTAGGTGGGTATGGGTTGGCTGGTTCAGTAAATTTAAGGCGTTTCTTTTAGTATGAATCAGGAAAAGTTTTCTGTTGTAGTTCAAAAAGTATACTACGTAGGCCTTCATACAATTTTAGGTCAGGCTAACCAAGTAGACAGCTTTACTTTTAAACTGAATGGTCTGTTTCTTACAGTTAAATGTAATTTGGACTTGCCCATAACTTATAACACCAGTGAAAAGTTTGTAGACATTATTGAAATATTTCCAGCATATGAATTTAGTTTGCAAAACTTCTGGCCTGCAACTCTTTAAGTTCTGTTTTATTTCTTGCATAGTAGAGCAGTATTTCATGTTGAGAAAACTTAGGTTTATCAGCAACTGATTTTCTGAAATGATAGATAGTTTGAAAGTCTTTACTGTAAATGAATTTGGCCATTACTGCACTATGGTACATCTCTGAAGTGATTTATAAATACGGTTGTTGTACATTTGAAAAAGGTTTCCTGTATGTAATTTGGTTATTGTTAAATAGAACTTTTTATAAGCCTTAAGTTAGCTTTGCTCTGTCACCAGAAATTCTTTTGACATAAATGTGGGCTTCCATATTTAATTCTTGAGCAAGAATTCTTTTGTAGTTACAGATTATCGATGATTTAATTCTTGAGCAAGAATTCTTTTGTAGTTACAGATTATCGAGGAGGGCTTAGCATAGGACTTTGCATTGATACAGTAATACAGTGAGTTAAGGTGTGTAATTGGTAGATATTTTTAGATATATATTTTTACTTGATTTTTTTTTAGAAATTTGGTATGCAATATACAAAATACAGTACAAATTATTGATAAATGGGGTAAGGATTATGAAGGTATATTTTTAAAATATATATTTCTACTCAATTTTTATGGAAATTTTATGTATTTTTACTTGATTTTTATAGAAATTTAGGGTTAGAACATACAAAATACAATACAATACAAACTGTAATGATAAATTAGGTAGGGTTAGGTAACATTATGAAGGTTGGTCTGAAGACTATTATTTACATTCCAACCTCAGAGTAATTTTTTTTTTAAATATCTCGGGTAGACAATTTTCATAGGTTCAGTAGGTACAGTAAAGGTAAATGAACTACTTTAAATCAAGGTGTATAGAAAAACATATAATTCTTAATTTAAATCCTGGAGTTTGATCGAAGTGATACAATTTAGTTGAGGGTTTAATATATCAAAGTATTAATATATCAGTTTTTAAGAAAATTCGAAAGCAAAGGAGATGTGTTATCATTTGAAGACCCACGCCATATTGTCAGAAGGATGAATACATAAAGAATAATTTAAGATTCAAAAGAATCTTGCTACAGGGTTGAATGTGGTCCCATACTTATGCCAAAAGGAAATCCACATTGTAAAGTTGACATTGCTGTTAATAATTTAGTAAAAATTGATTGTCATGTTGAAGTTCTCTTCCAGACGTAGTTTAGTTGAACTGGAAATGTTTTAAAAATAAAGGCCTGTGTGCCAACACCCAAAGGGGCTGGTCTTGTAAGACTTGCGCTGGTAATAATTGAGTCTCTTAGCCACTGCCCTGTTACCAGAGGCCTTAGGCCTATAGGAGCCAAAAAGCCCAGAGTGATAATTGTGGTTTAGTGTCAGTTTTCTCTGAATGGAAATGTTAATTGTACATGACAGCTCTTTGGTTGCTGGAAGCATTTTGTCACCTGGAACAGTCTTCTAGTTGGTTGATATTGACTGGAATAGGTCTATAAAAGCAGTTTCATAAGACTGTAGAGATGGCTGCAACTTAAGACTGTGTTTTTTACATTTTTGTGTCCTGCTTGTAAAGTGTGTTGTTACTTAGATTGGTCTGTAATTTTCAAAGGTGTTTTGTCAAGGAACCAAAGATAATTTTGGACACAGGAGAACTTGATGTAAAACTTGAGTCACAGTTGTAACTTGGCAAGTTGTTAAAATTTTAAAGTTTTTCTTGGCTAATTTTGAGCAAAGCTGCCTTTTTGTATGATGACTGGTGAGCGAACAAATGGATTAAGATTTTTTAAGACTCCTTCAGTAATCTAAGACTATTTTTAGCAGTGACATTTCCCAGTCTCTTTGAAGAACTTTTGTCGCTAAATTGGTTCCGCACTTGCATTCTGACTCATGTAGGAGTCCTGTACATGAAAAGTATTTTTTAAAAACATAAGTAAAGAACTTAAGTAACTCTACCATGTAAAGTAAAAGACTTCCTCTTTATATCAGATGTTTTACAGAGGTTTAATTAGTTTTTGCTGTGTAATCTGATTTCTATAGTGAATGCATAAACAAGATTGTGATGCTCATTTTTATGAAGATGGAATATTCAGATAAGTTAAATAATCGGCCAGAGATCTTCCACACAGCTTTGAGAATAAAAGAATTTGGATAAACCTGGTACATTCTGCTGCTAAGATGCATAACTCACTAAAGTATGAGTTTATTCCAAATATACCTTGTCTGGTAATTGTACCTGTATTTATAACTAAATGAATTGATTACAAGGAAACATTACTGTATTTTTTGTATTATATCTTTATTCATTTGATATGAAGTTGAAAAATGTTCATGTGTGCTCAATTAGACTTGAAGAATTTCATAGTACTGTATTGAATTGTGATGAGACTGGAGTAATTAACTTTTAAAATATTTACAACATTGCATCTGTAGGAACATTGAAAAGCAAAAGTGTGTGAATGTTAATATCATTAATTTTAAGGGCTTTTTCTGTTTATAATTGTACCATTGTCCCATTAAGGAAAGGAAGAGTTTTGGAACACTTTCTTATACTCAGGCTACCAAAAACTTTCTAGAAGGGGACCCAGTATCACCTTATACATGTCCAAGTTTTTTGCACGTCTTGTTTCTTGTTGTGCAACTGTCCGAAGAAGAGTGAACATGCAACTGGCTGCATCATTTCACCAAGAAGTGGTGCAGCAACCTTTTCATTTTATTAAAATTGTCTGTGCATGTATTGTTACTTCCTGCTAATCCGTGTCAAAAGGTTTGAGCAAAATGGCCATTATCTGAAATAGATTCGTGTGGTTCTTGTACCAAAACTAGTTAAAATTCACTGTCTTGAATAGAGGAAAATATTTATATATAGATATTATTGTCATGAATCTGTATAAACGTCACAAAAAGCTTTATATATATGTCGTTGTCACTGGTGTGTATTGATGTTTCTGAAGATGGGAGTTGAAAGTTGTAAGTCAGTGATGTGCACAGGTGGACTTTTTAAAACCTGCGTTGTTGTTCTCTACAAAAAATGTTCACTGGAATGTCGGTCTCTGGGAAGTTCAAATTGTATCCAAGTGTTGTGGTCTCCGATTCCTAAGCCCTATTAATTTGTCCTCAGTATTCCATTTCCCTATATTATTGACGGTTAGCCCTTGTGAGTGACAGTGTTTGTGTTAAGTGAAGCTCTCTTTGTAGTTTGGACTTTTTAAGGTTGTCCTTTTCATGCAGACTTTGCTACTCCTAGTTTAAGACTGACAGGTGGCCAGATTTTAAATGAAAGCCTGGTCCTCTTGGAAACTTGTTACTCCCTGTTGAAGCCTGACAGACTGACAGACAAGACTCCTAAGTGTTTGGGAAGTTGAAACTGAGTTGTTGCTTAGTTCTGACAAAGAATAAAGCGTACTTTGGAAGCCTGTAGGCAGGGGCATTCCCTAATCCAAATCATGGAATGACGACTGTTCATGATATCTTCTTAAGAGAAGCCAGGAAATCTTATTTAGTCTCTTTTGCTGTTGTAGTTTGGACTTTAAAGTACAAGAGTTTATGAATTCCAATTGTTTAGACTTTCCTTATGAATTCCAGCTGATTTTAGACATTCCTTATGAATTTCAGCTGGTTTTAAATAACATGAAGTTGGTAATGAGAAGAATTTCATGACAGTTATATCTGGCATTATCTTGAGGTCCTTAGAGCTAAAGATTTTATGAATCAGGAAATGGGAAAATCTTTATTTGTTCTCTAACGTAGGCTGAATTGGGATTGATACGATGACAATAAATTTTAAGTCAAATTATCATCCAGGTTGGCCTATCAAAATATAATCAGTACCACAGATGTTCATGTTTTAATTATTGTAATTAGAAGGTAATTCAAAATAAACCACTGAGTCTTATTACTAGACTTGTAGGCTCAGCTGAAGGATTTGTTCATAAGAAAAGATTTGAAAATAAATATAAAGTGAGAGAGGTTTAGACTGCTAAGTGACTAGGGACCAGAGCCAGAAAAGTCTTTGAAAAAGGTAGTAGACTTAGATAGAAAGTCATGGAAGAAGATGGGAACTAAGTCTATAAAAGTCTACAATGCAGGAGAGATTAAAAGGATTCAGTCTATTTCTTATCTCAGAGAAAAAAAAACTAAACATAAAGAGTGGATAATTGTGGTTATTACAGTCACGGAAATCTGTTAGGATTTAATGAGCTGACCATAAGTCTTCATCAAAGAGGTTTAAGAAGATAACTATCTCGTATTCCATCCAATTTGCAAAAGGTGTTAGTGTTAGTGTTAGGCACTTGACATATACAGTGCTTGAATATTTTTGAGGTGACAGGTTGTGGTATGCATTCATTCAGCTGTAACTTTTGAGAACCTGGCAGAACTTGAGAGGATTTTCCAAGACCATATCGGAACGTTTGACATTTTTTCAAGAACTTATCAGAACTTAAGGACATTTTTTCATCTGAACTTGAGACATTTGCCAAGGACTTAGCAGAACTTAAGACTTTTTCATCAGTACTCGAGATATTTTCCAAGAAGTTATCCAAACTTAAGACATTTTTCATCAGAACTTGAGACGTTTTCAAAGAAGTTATCAGAACTTATGACATTTTTCATCAGAACTTGAGATGTTTTCCAAGAACTCATCAGAACTTACGACATTTTTCATGAGAACTTGAGGCTTTTTCCAAGAACTTATCAGAACTTAAGACATTTTCTAAGACCCTATCATAACTAGAAACATTTTTCAGGAACCTATCAGAACCTGAAACATTTTCCCAGGACATTTTTCAAGAACTTATCAGAACTTAAGACAATTTCCAAAAACCTATCCAAACTTAAGACATTTTCGAAGACCCTATCCAAACTTAAGACACTTTCCAAGAGTCTAACAGAACTTGAGACATTTCTCACTAAGAAATGAAATGTATTGTCAGATTTTCATCCATTACTAATATCTTATGAACTCTTGGTTCTAATCCAATGCTAAAGGATTGAAAAACACTTCATACTCATTGTTTTTTGTTTCAAATCAGTGACATTTTTCAGACCATACAGGATTACAGAGACAATCGATAATTGTGTCATTATACGTTGAAATCAGGGACATATTGAGACCATACAGGATTGCTGAAGTCAGGGGCATTTTTCTGACCATACAGGGTTACTGAGACAATCAATAATTGTCACAATATCGGTTGAAATCAAGGACATTTTGAGACCATACAGGAATACTGAGACAATAATTGTGTCATTATCGTTTGAAATAGGGGACATATTGAGACCATACAGAGTTAATGAGATGCTTAATCAGTAATCATGTCATTATCAGCTTGCTTTAACAGTTCGACAAAGTGTTATATGGTATAACTCAACTGAACTCTCATGATGAGTCTTTTTGTCTTGTCTTGTTGGTCTTCGTTGGTCTTCAGAATAGGAACTGAGCTCGGGAAACCTTTTTAAAGGTTATATAGTGAGGAGAATATTTATTCACATTATCTCCTGACTGCCATTTTTTCCTATAAGTTCTTGTTCAGCAATTTTGCTGTCCATTTCTGCTGCTGTCAGTACAGAAGCTTTTTAAAAGGTTATATATTGGGTAGAACATTTACTCAGCTTATCTATGTCAGTTCTGCTGTTAGTGGTTCTCTGTGTTGCCTTGTAGAATCCATAGACCAATATATCTTGTTTCTGTCTCAAGGAATAACAATTTCACAACTTTCCACAATTCACAACACTGTCTTCGCAGAGGACACTTTCACCTCCTACAAAGGATGCGAGGATATCTTGCCTCTGTGATGGAATCCTATTTCCATTCACCATTTTCAAGGATTGAGTGTGTCCTCCATTCCTGAATTCACACGAGATTTGCTCCTCTTTGAAGTTGTCTTCTTCAGTCTGTTTTAAAATTGATTTTAATTATGAAAGGTTTAAGAATTTTATACTAATATATCTTAAATCCATTCTGAATTCTCTCCCTCCATTGTGAAGGATTTATTCAGTACTTGACTAACTAATCTGAGGGATTTATTTTTGCTCTAGTTTGCAATTCTGTTTCAAATTTCTTTCTCTCTCGGGATTTATCTTGTGTTTATGATACTAAATCCTGTCTAGATTTACCTTCCTTGGCATGTGGGATTCAACATTGCATTCTGGGTACCTTTATTTGGTTTTTATGGTCGTAAATCCTGTCTAGATTTACCTTTCCTGGAATGAGGGATTAGATACTTCATTATGGATTTCATTCTGTCTTGTGTAAACAATCTGGAAGTCCCTACATTGTTAAATCTAGTTTAAAAGTGGCCAAAGTCTGCCTGAAATAAGTCAATCATCTTCTGACTCCTTTGTAAGTCCGTCGTAAATTTCATGCTGCATTGTGTAAACAGTCTGGGAGTTTGTTGCTTTGTTAAATCTAGTTAAAATAAACTTCCACTTTTACTGTAATTTTTTATGGGCACCATTCCTCCCAAATCTAGTGAGACATACCCCACTTTGTGTTAATTTCCCCAATTTCTTGGGAACCTCTCAGTAAATCTCTTTATCCTTACTGATTCTGATAGCATCCATTTTTATTCAGTGGGAGGTCGGAAGTCAGTGGTTCAAGCCATTGCTGCTGTGTTCCTTGTGGATGTTGCTCTATCATCAACTGTAAAATTAGACTTCATAGGTCTAGATGCTGAGTGCAAGTTGTGATTCAGGTGTCAGCTGATAAGATAGGTCTATGGTTGTAGCCTCTTACAGGGAAATTCTGTTTCCAGTTTGTTTTTCAGAGATGACGTAAGTTTTCCCTGTTTAAAGAGGTTGTTTTGTCACTCACTTCATAAATAAGAGTGAACTTGCTTGCAATGCAAGTTGGTATGGTGTTACTCTTGTTCACAAGTCTTGTACAGTTGCCAAGACTGTGTTTTATTCAGTCATAATTATTGGATTGTTTTGGTCAATTATCCTTCAGTTTGATTTGTAATCTCTCTCTCTCTCTCTCTCTCTCTCTCTCTCTCTCTCTCTCTCTCTCTCTCTCTCTCTCTCTCTCTCTCTCTCTCTCTCTCTCTCTCTCTCTCTCTCTCTCTCCTGGTGTGGTCTGTTCCTTTTTACAGTAAGGAAAGCATTTATTGCAAGAACTTCAAAGTTCTCCAGAGGGAAGATCGTGCTTTGAATAGGCTGTCATAAAATTTTTATATACATAACAGTTCTTCTCTGTAATTTCCAAGTTGTTTGTGCTTGCTTGTGTAAGTTTCATTGATGTTTGATGCTCCATTTGGTGGATAAATGTCTTATCCTGTCATTTTTGTGGTTGGTTCATGAATGAACTTGGTTTTTCAGTAGTAAAATTTGGTTTATGAAAGACTGAACTTTGGTTAGTACTAGTGCTAATGTGTCTTGAACAGTATATATTTTTCCAATCCTTTTTGGTGCCCAAATTCTTGATGGAATAGAAAAAATGTGTTTTTAGTGAGGTTACGAAAATGTTTTCCATAATTCGCAACACTCTGATGCCCATTTTGTTAGTGAGAAAGTTATTCAGCGGTGAATTCCAACCAAACTTTCATGAGTTAGGAATAAGACAAAGATTCATGTGCATAATTAGACAGTGATGTATATGACAGAAATGTCTGTATTTTTATACATTTAGTCAGGAATTGGTACAAGAAATTGGAAGAGTAATTGGCTTATCCTGGCTTAGTACTGAAGAGCCAGTAATGAAAGGAGAAGAATTATAGTTGGAGAAAAGTTTTGCACAATCACATGTCAACTTCAGTCTTGGATCTTCATTACAGTGACTAAAATATTGTCCTATAGTTCTGGAATGGTGTAATTCTCCTATTTCTGTCCTTCAAAAACTTGTTCCTTGATTGGTTTGTTAATTTAAATTCTGTGGACCTCATTCATAAGTCTGCAAGCGCAGAGAAAATGGTTCTTATCTGTGGGGGAGAAGATGAAGATTTTAGGCCTGTGTACTGCAAAAATATGTGCAGTAGTAAGGATTTACTTGCATTAATAGAATCCATATTTGTTGGTGAATGTGGTTTTAAATAATGTGAGTCGTATCTTTCTTGGAATATATTGGTGTGTCAGAGTAGTTATGTCAAAAATATGTCTATGAAGGTTTAAAATTATTAAGTATAACCAGAGACTAGAAATGGCCATTTGCACAAAGAAAAACGATTAAAAAAGATGAAATTTTAATATTTTTAAGCCTTTTGATTCACAGAACACGCAGGAAACAACTTTACAATGCACAGACGTTTTAGTTCAACGCAAAAGTCAGGTTGGCGTCCCACAAGGAGAGGTATTTGAATGGTACTTCTGGTATCTAAGGTGAACTTAATATCATTTGTATATCCCTCAGAAACCTACACCTTGAGAGGCCTGCTTCCTGTGCTAATTCGTCAATGTAGGGGAATGTGACAACAGTCCGATCGGACACCTGTTGGCTGGGGTGAAGCTTTAGGGGGTCAGAGTAGTACCTTGCATTGATGTCATCCCCTTTTCCAAAGTATTTTGCTCGACGTTAGAAGCATGGCGTGAATTTTTAAACTCTTGGACGTGTGTTTGGTCTTAACTGCTTTCTAGAGAGCTTTTGGTAACCTGGTATAGTAAAATGTGCTTGAAATGAGGACTCCTGCCTACAGTGCTGACTTGGGACGTTTAAATAAACTGAAAAGTGTCTGATTATTAATGATATTTCATTCATATTCAAAGTACTTTTTTAATAGAAACTTTTTTCTCTGTGTCATTTTGTAAATTTCCCTTAAATAAATGACCACATTCAACAAGCTTCTGCTTCAAATGTCGGTCGTAATTAGTTGTAACTACACCTAAAGATATTTAACAGCTAAGATAACGTAAAATAGGCCCATGTTGATTTTAAAAACTTGCATTAAATAGGTGAAGATATTCACAAAGAGTATCATGGCCTAGGTATAGTCTTAGCATTGTAATAAGTGGCTTTCAAATGTTCCTGCGGATGTAATGATATTAAATAGGTCAAAGGTTTCTTACTGCATAAATCACAAGAATTCAATACAGTATTACCTCATTCACGTCTGATTGAGCACACATTTAAAAGTGGTTCATATTCATGTCAAATTAAAGATATATATACTTTAAAAGCACTGAAATGCTTTCCTTATGTCAAAAGATTTAATCATAAACACAGGGAAATGTTTGCCGGATACTGAAGGCTGTATTTGGAATATGCCTACGTTCTTTGGTGAATTTTGCATCGCTGTAGTTTGAACGTTATTCTGCTTATCCAAATCGTCACTCAAAGAAGTGTGAAAGACCTATGGCTAATTCTAAAGCTTTCTAAATATTCTGTCTTCATAAACTGGACTTGCAGTCTGGGCCTGTGCATGACATGATAGAAGTTGGGTTATATAACAAGACTAAATTGACCTTTGACATTCTGTAAAAACATCGTATAAAGAGGAAACCTTTTGGTTTATGGTATTTTTACTAAAGGACTCTATTTCGGTCTTGTTCTAAACATGCTTTTCATGTAAAGTAGCCCTATTTTTAAACATCATAATGTTAAGTAGGAAGCATTTTGACTGTGTTCTTCAAAGGGATTACGAAACTAAACAGCCAAAAAATGGTCTTAGGTCACTGAAATGAGTTCAAAGCCTTCATTCCATTTGCTACTTGAAGCAGTCCCTTACAAGGCAGATTTGCTCCTAAGTTAGCTACGTAGAACTTGGAAAGACAAGTGACTTCTAGTCAAGTTACAAGTGTGACGCATATTTTCTCGAGTCCTTCAGTGTCCAAGATTATTTCTGGTTTGAACACCTTTACAAATTTCAGCTCAAGTAATAATGGCTTTACAAGTAAGGAAACAAAATGTAAGTAACACTGTCTCAAGTAATAAATCTCTACAGCTTTATGTACTTTTCAATAGACCTATTTCAGTCAAAGTTGAACCAACTGGAAAGTTTCCAGGTGACAGAAAGCTTCCAGTGACTAAACAGTTGTTAAGTACTCAAATCAAACTTTCCACTTAAGGGAAAACGAACATTTTAACCCATTTAAAATTTCTCTGGGACGTTTTGGGACTTGTATATAGGTCCTTTGGTTTACAGGGCTGAATGAAACGGCTCATTTTTGCCAGCATAATGTGTTTTATGAGGCCAGCCCCTATCTTGGGGGGGGACACTAATGTATTGGTAAAAAAAATTATAATAAAATTTTTTATAATATTTTTCCATGTATGTTTTTACCTGTATGAGAAATAAAAGAATGTTTGAAGTTCTGTTTTTATTGGTTTTTCTCCTGAAATGTACATTTTCATTTCATAAAATTTTTTAACATGAAAATTCATCAACCTGCATGATTACAGCATATGTAGAAAGGCATAATAGCATATATATATATATATATAAATACAGCATAGAAAATAGTCTACATAACAGTTACAAGCTGAGAAACGTTCATACAGAAAAAGTCCTTTACCTATTACAAAATGTGATGCTGTAAGCTCATTTTCAAACTGCAATTTAGACACTGAAACCAAATTTGAGGATTACTGTATAACTCAGTTCCATGACACCTTCTCTCTTCATTGTGAACTAACTTATCCACCAAAAGCAAGAGAGAAAGTCTTGAAACTTTGCTTTTTTACATTACAAATTATGTCTTGGTTACATGAGTACTTGATTGAGAAAACGCCTAAGAACATAAGACTTGTGTTTTTTTAACATGGGCACTTACAATCGAGTCAAATACCTATGCTACCTCAAATATTAAAATCATGTTTGTATAAACTGCAAAATTGCTTTGAAGCTGAAAATTGACAATTTTAATACCAAAAAAAAAAAAAAAAAAAGTTGCAAAATTACTTGGCAACTGAAAAATTTTAATAAAAAACTGCAAAATTACTTGGCAACAAAAATTCAAAAATTTTAATGCAACAAAAAACTACTAATCTAAATTACTACTTTTTTTGATACTGAATAAACTCTATTCTTAAAAATATCTCAGCAAAATTGCTCATCGAAAACAATTTCCAGCAAAATTACTAAACACCATTTTAGCCTAAATTTTTGGTCAAAAACAAGAACCTTTGTAGTCTATTCTATGCAAGTTCCTCACAGCCTTAGGCTTCACTGAAACTGTCAAAGATTTGAGAAGAAATTGCTCTTTTGAACTACAAAATGGTGCAAATTTGAAGAGAGTTTAAACCAACACTATCTCTGCCAGCTTCTTAACAAGGTTTGATGTAGATTAAGTTCTCTATGGGGATATTTGCTCCCCAAATGTCTACTTGTACTAATAACACACTTTTCCATGGTTTTCTTAAATGGTTCTACTACAGTAACAAACTGGACACTTTACTCACAAATATTGAAGCCACTTTGAATCTGAATTCCCATAAATTAAACAATTGAATTATAGCGACAAATGACCTCTTAGATTCTGTGCAGTCGAAAGAACTAGAACTTAAAACCTGTCAACAAAAATGAGCAAAACTGACGACAAAAATGGACAGTTAAATTTATATGACTTGACAAACTGTAATGAAGTTAAGTTTTGATGAGGAAAATGGATATTTCAAGTGCAATACTTTCACCATTTTGGAATATCCAACAGTACTGGACAGAGTTGGTTTAGGAATTTTTTTTTTAAAGCCTTTTCTTTGTACATTTCTGCCTGACTGCAGGAATTTCTTTTAGACTGAATTTGCCACAAACTTCAAAACTTGAGTGTGTGTTCCAGGCAACTTTTCTAAGCACACTGGTCTTATGTTGTGGCTTTTATGTACATCAATATACTTTTCAGCAAGTACTGTAGAGATAGATTCTCCATAAAAATAATTCAAAAGTTACAAGCAATTTCTTCTCGACATTCACAAACCAAATAAGGGTATTTGTGCATGTTTTGGCTTTTCACAGATTCTTCACAAAACAATGAAGCTATCAAGTGGAGTTTACCCCTCATCAATTTTTTTTATTACAAAAAACATGAGCACCTAACATCAATTCCAGAGGGTTTGAATATGTACAATTTTTCCCGCAACTTTCAACTTTCTGCTACAAGTTCAGTTTGAAGTTTTATAGGTTTGTGGGTCTTATAAAAGAATATAACAAACCTCTTGCCCATTTCTGCCCAAAAAGCTTACATTTCTGGGCACTCAGGTTACCCCAAGAGTTTTATTAATCAATGAAGCGAAATTTCTTCTGGTTTGTTCTTTATCAAAGACTATATTTGAAGACTTTA
Organism: Macrobrachium rosenbergii; assembly: GCA_039081455.1. NCBI lineage: Eukaryota > Metazoa > Arthropoda > Malacostraca > Decapoda > Palaemonidae > Macrobrachium > Macrobrachium rosenbergii. The sequence continues at coordinate 47,712 of JANJGK010003773.1, forward strand.
CTTCTCCAGTGAAAGAGAAATTCAAAAGTTTTGTTTGAAGTAAAAGAATGCAGTAAAAAAGATGAGTCTTACTCTTCAATGAAGTAAGAAAGATAAGTCTTACTCTTCAACTAAGTAAAAAAGATGAGTCTTGCTCCTCAATGAAGTAAAAAGAGAGTGCATCTTACTCTTCAGTGATGTAAAAAAAGATTAAGTTTTACTCTTCACTGAAAGGAAAAGATAAAATCAAGTCCTGTTCCTCAATGAGCTAAAAATTTGGGCCAAAGCAGAGTAGAAAAATCTAAGACATCTGGTTAGGAAGACAAAATGGACTGGCCAAAGAGCAAAAACCTGAAAGCAACACAACCTAGGGCCCAGGGGCCTGCTGCAAAGACCCTTAAGTTCTGTTGTCTAAGGTCTGTGTAGGGCAAACTGCAAATGATATCCACTAAACAGTACAGTTTCCCTTTTTTTGACGGCCTGAGTCAAACAAGGGGAAAGTATACGATGACAAATACAGAACCTTATGAAAGAGGGAACAAATTGTCAACAAACCAAAACTGGTGGTCTGGGAAGACTTGTATATTCACGGCAACTTTTTGACCAAGTTTCAGCTGTGACAGCTTGGTAAGTCATTGTGTGGAAAGGTCGAGGAAAAAATAAGCTTTATACTACCTTACATATATACATATGCACCTTATGGCCAAAGATATTAGAAAAAGATGGGAAACTGTCATTCAGTGACTTAGTACCTTGGTCAGTATGTATCTATCCTAAAACAGCAGAGACTGATATTTCAATACAACACCAACAGTAAAACCCAAAAGAAGCAAGAGTCATTTGTGGATAGAAAGGATTTAAGTGTTATCGTACAAAAACTGACACAAATATATCACGTAATGTCAAAGCAGTTTCAGGTCCTGTCAGTCAGAAGTTCAAGAGTTATCATACAAAAAAACTAAGACAAACCTGGCAGGTGATGTTAAAATAGTTTCAGGTCCCATCTGTCGAAAGTTCATGTGCTATCATACAAAAAATAAAAAAAACTCGGACAAATACATGGTACCATGTCATGTCAAACGGTTTCAGGTCCAGTCTGTTAGAGGCTCCAGTGTATTGTACAAAAAACTGGGACATAAATAGTATGTCATGTCAAACAGTTCTCGGTCCAGCCTGTAAGTTAGCGTCACTGTACGAAAAACTGAGAAAAACATGCCAGGTGATGTTAAAAGTGTTTCAGGTCCAGTCTGTCAGAAATTCAAGTGTTACTGTACAAAAAACTGGAACAAATACGATACCATGTAATGTCAAAACAGTTCCAGGTACAGTCAGTCAGCAGGGGCCTGCTGCAAACACCCTTAAGTTCTATTGTCTAAGGTCTGTGTCAGGCAAAATGCAAATAAGATCCACTAAACAGTACAGTAACCATTTTTTTGGTGCCCTAAGGGTCAAACAAGGGGAAAGTATGCAATGAAGAACTTGATAAGTCATCGCGTAGAAACGCCAAGGAAAAAATAAGGTTTATACTACCTTACATATATATACATAAGCACCTTATGACCAAAGATATAAGAAAAAGATGGAAACCTGTCATTCAACGACTTAGTACCTTGGTCAATATGTATTTATTATAAAACAGCATAGAGACTGATATTTTAATACAATACGAGTAAAACCCACAAGAAGCAAGAGTCATTTGTGGACAGAAAGGATTTAAGTGTTATTGTACAAAAACTGGGACAAATAAACCATATAATGTGAAAACAGTTTCAGGTGATGTCAGTCAGAAGTTCAAGGACCAGGTAATGTGAAAACAGATTCAGGCCCAGCCTGTCTGAGGCTCAAGTGTAATCATACAAAAAAAAAAAAAAAACTGGGACAAATACATGGTACCATGTCATGTCAAACAGTTTCAGGTCCAATCTGTCAAGAGATTCCAGTGTATTGTATAAAAAACTGGGACATAAATAGTATGTCATGTCAAACAGTTCTCTGTCAAGCCTGTAAATTAGTGTTACTGTACGAAAAGCTGAGAAAAATATACCAGGTGATGTTAAAACAGTTCAAGTTCATTGTCAGAAGTTCAAGTTATTGTACAAAAAAAAACTGGACAAATACTATGTCACGTAATGTCAAAACAGTTCCAAGTATAATCTGTCAGAAGTTAAAATGTTATTGTACACAAAAACTGGTACAAATATATAGTACCATGTCATGTCAAAAAGTTTTAGGTAGTAGTCTGTCAGAAGTTCAAGTGTTATTGTACAAAAAACTGGAACAAATACTATACCATGTAATGTCAAAACAGTTACAGGTACAGTCAGTCAGATGTTCAAGTGTTATTGTACAAAAAACAGGGCCAAAGATGCCATGTGACGTCAAGACAATTTCAAGTGCAGCCTGTCAGAAAAGTGTTACTGCACAAAAAGTCACAAAAACAAATGTGACATCCTTGGTTACAAGACATCGGCTTCTCCTTCTCCCTCAAATATTATTTATTCACAACTGACAAATGCACAGATATTAAACAACACTTCTAAACACCACATTAACATTTAATCACTTAATATAAATCTCAGACGATTGTATTTGTTACTTAATACTGAATTTATCACTTGGGCGCTCAGCCAAAACACACGCAAACTACCCTTTAACCAACAGAGTGAGGTTTTAGAAACCACAAAAGTACTTTGAGAAAAAATGTCAAAATATCAAGTTTTACATAAGCTTCCTATGACTTTACCAGTTTCTTTTAACTTTTCACTATGACCAAGCACAAGTTTACAACCCACAATTCACACAAAAAATCTTTTCTTCTCATTTTTGTCTCCTATACCACCTAGATGCATATTTTCTATAAAAGAAAACTATACAAGGCTTCAGTGCACCTATATCTGCTGACATTTCTCAAGTTTCAGATTCACAGGGAATTTTGTCAAAGCTGAAAATAACATTGCAAAGATGCAAGACCTAGAAGTTTTTAAGAAACCAATTCTAAATTCAATGATATACTAATTCGATGGCTGAAACAAACTTTGTTTTAAGGCTACAAGGAGTGGACTGCCCTAGAACAGAAGATTGCAGTATCTGCAAAAATACAAAACTGGGAAAAATAGTAGATAATCCTGTGCCTTACAACTTATTTTGCAGGTACTGCAAATAGAAAGAAAGCATTGAAGAATCACTGAAACTGCAGTAACTGTGTGTTATGTTTCAAGAGCCCAATAGTGTTATATCTCGGTTTCAAAAATTTTGCAGATACTGTAGTTTTCCATTCTAGGGCTGTACACACACAAGAAGCTGAATTCCAAGTCCATACTTTGAAAGAAGCTAGCTTATCAAGCTATAAAACTTACTTAAATGATGTCATACCTTTCAGTAGCACCTTAACCTGACAGATACTTAAGGGGTCTGGTTTTCTGATAAGTGACAAGGTTCGTTAACAAAGACTATATTCAAGCCTAGGCTTCAATACTTTCTAGATATCTAACAGCTAAAAGCAATTCTGCAGAGTTTTTAATCTACACTAACATTCAATTCAAGATATACAAATATGTCTAAAATGGTAGCATAGCAAAATGCAATCACAGAAATGTAGTTGGGAAAATGACTAAACTAATATTAAACTACTATAAATCCTACAAGAATTGAACGATGACATACTTGTTACTGCATTCGAGCAAAAATTATCCCTGAACATACCAGACTACCAACATAAATAGAGTGGACCCCTGCCTAATCGCAGCTCCAGATTTGTGGCTTCTCCTACTTGCACATCACTTGAGGAAAATTTGCTTATTCACAGTATTTTTCATAGAGAAATATTCACACATTATTGTATTTTCATATTTTCATGATAAATGCACTCTTTGTGATAAAACTATTAAAATATTCAGGTATAAGCATTTTTAGAGGGTTTTATGGCATTTTGAACTATCAAAATAAGGAGTTATAAGCACTTTTAGAGGGGTTTTATGTATTTGCAGACTCTAGCTATTCGTGGGGGCCGGTGGTATGCAACACCCTTGAATGCCAGGGGTCGACTGTATACCTGATATTGAGCTGATGAGAATTATAGATAAATAAACTGTGTGCTCTGAAACATAGCTGCACGAAACTTGTCCCAAGTTTTCATAGTGAAAGGAATGAAGATTATAATCCACATGTGCCCAAGTACATCTCTCCAACATTTCTGTTAATGGGACCATTATTTTTACTTCATCTCCTACCATTAACGAATGTCAATATTTCTGAATGACCCTTAAAAAATAATATTCTAGCACATAGAAAGAAAAATGTGGTCTATAAAAATGTAGTTGCAACTTGTAGCTCAGACTACTTTCTGGACAGTTTCTTGTGAATTGCAAGTGTGAGAATGGTGTCCGACTTGGCTGGTTCATGCTCACAGGTTGTAGAGGCTTCCTGAAGATATGAGCAAGACATTCATGACATAAGGTGGCAGCGAGATATTAAACTTAAGGGGTATGTTAAGATCTAAGATCGTTACAACCAGGCCCCAAGCGTCCCATGCCTAAGCCCCTGTTACAACAGGGTCACAGGCTGAACAGTGACTGTCTGTAATCTTTCATTAAGGATATCTGGATAAAAACCTGTTTGGTAACAGATACAGTAAATGTTTTAAAATTTAAATCAGTTTACAATGCAAAAATCACTTTACAAAAAAATGTGGTCAAGTTTCAATAAGCAAAATACAATAAATATTTCTGTAGCTTAGTTATTATCATTGCTATTATTGCTACCTGGGCACAGCTGTAACATTTATATGTGCATCTCACCATTTTCACATAATCTGGTAAAGTTTCCTACCACCAACACTGTCCTACCAATCTCTATTTGTCTTCAATGTTCAAAGTACTTCTCTGGTATGCTCAACTTTTATCAGAAAAATAGCTATTTACCAATCTTTAGCAAATTTAAGGTACATATTGAAAACCAAATCATTTTACACAATACATTAGAACTGACCCATAATTACAGGAAAGCACTAGAGAATTAAACTGCTTTTGTTTTATAGAACTTCAAAATTTCATAATGCTGTACCAAGATCTTTTCTTTAAGTTTTGAATACCAAAAAGAGAGACTTCCCTAGTTTATTTAATAACTGTAAATAAAGTTATTTTATCAAAATCAAAATAGCTTAATAATATTCTAAGACTTTTGGCATTGATATACAATTCAGAAGATAGATTGCGGTTTATATGGAACAAGCCAACAGGGCCCACTGACTTTAAATTCAAGCTTCAAAAGAATATAGTGCTTATTTAAAAGAAGTTACAGAAGATAATATAATATACCAGGTTTCTGTGAAAACATACCTCTCAATCTATAGTTTTGGCTCCAACTGAATGGCATTTTCTATCCTGCCCAAATTGAACATTTCTTCACGGATGCATTACCTATGTTTGTCAAACTGCTTCATTTGCAGAACCATTGCCAGACTTCTTTGCGTCATCATCTTCAAAGTTGTGTCATTCCATTCCAGAAGTTGCATACTGTGGATACCCTGAAATGATGAGAGAGAAGTTAATTAAATCGTGGAAAATAAAGGTCTTTTGGTTACATGGTAACAAAGTAAGGATACAATTAGCCACGACCTAGCCTAAATTATTCTATAGAGAGGCTTCTGTTACGAAAAGGGGCACAGATGGGGTCTGTAGGACTTTATGGAAATATATATTTCCATAATTCCTTTTAATCTCGACAACAGCAACTGTTTTACATTTAAATTAAAAAGTTTGGTCTTCAATGTAAATTTTATTACAAACTAACAAGCTTTATAATGCAAATAAATTATTATTATTATTATTATATTATTATTATTCCATCAAGACTTGCTGAGAACAGGAAAAGGTACCATCATATAGAACCAACTTCTTAAGAGAAGAGCGAATATCATAAAAATGAAGTCCCTGGGACTGTCTATAACCTTACTAAGAGTTTAAAAAATGTCCCAAAATCCGGATGAACATAAATCAGAAAGAACTTCAGGATTTAAGGATAAAGAATCATTTATTACTCTATTTATAATGTGAACAACAAAAAGTTCTCCTTGCCATAATTTTTCTAATGTAATGAATGGCTACTATGGCAAACTGGCTAAAATCAAAATATATTAACTTCATAAAGACTTCATTTAGAACAAACTTTCAAAGCTTGTTACTGAACTCCAAGAAAATGAAAAAGACTGACTTGCATATGTTCTATGAGGGGTATATCAGATATATTTCAAGAGATCAGAAGTGACTACTTAATGAAAGTCAAGAACCACAGTATTTTTTGCTGTACAGCCAATAATTTAAGACAGATTCAAATGGTTGTAATGGTGAAATTTTTCTGAATTCCTGAGCTATTGTATACTACAAAAATTGCTGAACTTTTTAACAACCAAGGACCATAAATTAATGAGTGTGATCTCCAACTGCTTAAATTCGAACACCTGAAATAAATTCTTATCAGGTCCTACCACCAGTAATTTCAGGCCCTACACCTGTACCTTTAAAACCTCTTAAGAAATCTATTGAATTTATAGTTAACTTCAACAGCATTTCTTTGAAAACTAATTTTACAAATAGTAAAAATCCTGAGTGAGGACAGTACCAAGTAGGGAGTTTTCACTTACTTCCTATGTGATCACAGCTGAGATGTTCCCTGGCATATCTTTGTTTTCGTTACTTTTCCAGCAGTCGCAGTGTCTTCTCCCAAAATTTTTTCATCATTCTTCTGCCTACTTCGCAAGACGTACCTCTATTCAGCGATGTTTTCCCCGGTTTGCTCGCAACGTTCTGTAATAGGAACCTGCAAAGGTCAATTCTCTATGAACAGAGGATAACTAACATAAATATGAAATGATATAGCCTAAACTTTCCATTAATGAGCTGATCAAGATAGTTTTCCTACATATCTCCTGACCTCAAGCACTGTAGTATAGAAAGTGAGACACCAGAGTAAAAAATACCAGTTCACACTTTCTCACAGAATTCATTTATAAAACGGCAGCTAACTTTCTTTCTTTCTTTCAATCTTCAGCTGAAAACCCTTATGGGAAATCTGCAGAGAGAGAGAGAGAGAGAGAGAGAGAGAGAGAGAGAGAGAGAGAGAGAGAGAGAGAGAGAGAGAGAGAGAGAGAGAGAGAGAGAGAGAGAGAGAGAGAGAATAGAATAAAATAGAATATAGAATTTAGGCCAAAGGCCAAGCGCTGGGACCTATGCGGTCATTCAACACCGATACAGAAAGTGACAGTTAGAAGGCTTGAAAGGTGTAACAGGAGGAAAACGTCAAAGCAGTTGCACTAAGAAACAATTGTTAAGAGAGGCTGGAAAGTAAGATGGAAGAGTGATTATGAACAGAGGTACAGTAACAGGAATGAAAGGGGTTGCAGCTAGGGGCCGAAGAAACACTACAAAGAACCTTGAGTAATGCCTACCGTGCACCTCAAAAAGTACACCGACGGCACTAGCCCCCTATGGGGAAAAAGGTCACAAGTCATAGGAAAAGGAGGTAAAAAAATAAATCTGAGAGAACAGAAAATCAAACCAAACACCAGAATTCAGAGACATCAATCAACTGAGAGCAGGAATGAATTTTCTCCTCAATCATTTGCAGACCAGCTGCAGATTCCACAACTGCATTAGGCAAATTAATCCACATTCTAGTTAATGACCATGATAAAACTCCTGGCAAACTAGTGAATGTTAATTATATGATAAAAATGGTAGCCTGGAAAGTCATTTATGCGCTCGGCTCAATTCTGCAAATTCAACGAATACCACCTCCTCTTACAACACAGCATTTTACGCAAGAGACCTTTTAAATGGCGCTATACCAGATGATGTCACATTTACTGGAAAGTTTAATCAATTTTGGCCTTAATACAGTTGCTGTAATGTAGTATCCTATGCAAAACCTTGTTACTTTGATAGTTAGCTATGTTAGCTTGGAAACAAATTGGGTTCTTATTAACCCTTAAACGCCGAGCCTCTATTTACAAAGGTGTTTGCCGTATGCCGGCGGCGTTCGGGAGTTAGCGCCGAAGCGGAAAAAAGTTTTTTTTTTCAAAAACTCACAGCACACTTAGTTTTTAAGATTAAGAGTTCATTTTTGGCTCCTTTTTTTGTCATTGCCTGAAGTTTAGTATGCAACCATCAGAAATGAAAAAAATATCATCATATGTATATATTGAAATATATGACTGCGAAAAAAAATTTCATATATAATTGTATACAAATCACGCTGTGAGCAAAACGGTTAAAGCTAATGAGTTATTTTTTTTTTCTCTGTATTGTACACTAAATTGCGATGATTTTGGTATATAACAAATTGTAAAACGATCAAAGCAACACAGAAAATATTATCACAAAATGATGCATGAATTCATAACGCGTGGACGTAAAAAATTTTTTTTTAAGAATTCACCATAAATCGAAATATTGCACTAGAGACTTACCGTTTGTTGCAAAATGAATGTAATTGATTGAATATTACTAGACTGTATGTGTTTTACCTTACAATTGCAGTTTTTGACCATTTCGGTTGGGTTAAAGTTGACCGAAGGTCGAATTTTTTCTATTTATCGTGATTTATACGAAAATATTTCAAAACTGATAAAAGCTACAACCATGAGTTATTTTTTGTTGTATTCTACATGAAATAGCGCATATTTTCATATATAAAACTTTATGTCACGACTAATATAAAATGGTGCAAACATTACGACAAAGTGACGAAAGAATTTCCGAGATGTTTGGCAGAGTTGCCGCGCGCGGACGTAAGGAAAAATTTTTCAAAAATTCACCATAAATCGAAATATTGTGCTAGACACTTCCAATTTGTTGCAAAATGAAGGTAAATGATTGAATATTACAAGAATGTAAGAGTTTTAGCTTACAATTGCATTTTTCGACCATTTCGGTCGAGTCAAAGTTGACCGAAGGTTGAAATTTTGGCACTTATCGTGATTTATATGAAAATACTGTATTTCAAAACTGATAAAAGCTACAACCATGGGTTGTTTTTTGTTGTATTTTAAATGAAATTGCGCATATTTTCATTTATAAAACTTTATGTAACGGCTAATATAAAACGGTGCAAAAATTAGGCCAAAATGACGAAAGAATTTCTGACATTTTAGGCCAAGTTACCGCACGGACGTAAGGAAAAAGTTTTTTTCAAAAATTTACCATAAATCGAAATATTGTGCTAGGGACTTCCAATTTGTTGCAAAATGAAGGTAACTGATTGAATATTACTAGAATGTATGAGTTTTAACTTACAATTGCGTTTTTCGACCATTTCGGTCAAGTCAAAGTTGACCGAAGGTTGAAATTTTTTTGTAGTCAACGTACGGTACATCCACTCGTCACCTGACAGACAATTTTAGTCGACTTATGATACGTCCAGTCGGCGTTTAAGGGTTAACTGTACAAAAAGGTTACTGTATTAATGCCTTCCTAATGAATAAAATTTTAAGACCCGTAAACCATAAGTTCAACACCAATTTGGATTAATCAAATATTCAGCTCTGCATTCTTTTGACAGGAAACCATTTGTCTGAAATACTGAAAACTAAATAACAAATGGTTTCAGCTTCATCCATGAAAGCTTGGGGGATTCTTGCAAAAGATCAGGGTTTGTTATCATGATAGTCTTTGATTTTGCTAAGAACTTTACTAGTGAATAAGAATTAATGGTATTGGTTTTAACCATTTATATTTTCTGTTACGCTGGATATAAACTATATGTTTATTTAGTTTTAATTAGGTAAAATAAAAGATATGTCTCTTACCATTTAGCAGTAACTGGCCGCATAATGTATAAAATTTGAACTTCCAGCTGCTTTGTCCAGATGTGACGCCCATAAACCTGAAAGACAAGGTGTATTATTAGTAAGGTGTAGTTGAATCAAACCTGCACCCTAGCACACGGATTATGGAATGGAATGAGGAATATAAACTTAAGCATTGAAGGTCACTCCATAAAGAAAGAGAGAGTCAAACCATAAACTCAGGAAGAAATGTCATTAGCAACATTCATAAAGAACTAACAACACTTTTAATGCTTAGAACTTGCTATAACAGCCTTTGTACAGTGCTACCTGTCAAAATATTTACCTCCAGGTACTAATCAAGATCCTGTTGCCTAACTGTCTACGAGATAACCAAATGTGCAGATGTTAAATGCAGCCGAGTGCTGTACACAATTAACTAATGGACACTTGGAATCTGGCTTTCTGATAAGTAACACTGACTATATTATGACCTGCACTTGAATATTTTCTACATACCTTACACTTTAACAGCAATACCATATTGTTCCTAACCTAACTAACCTGTATTTTACATTCACATTCAATTTAAGATTTGTTTAAATATGTACCGTACCTAAAATGGTGGCATAGCAAAAAAATAATGATAATGTAGTTTATTAAGTTGATGTGTTACTGAACGTTGCTGTATCAAGTGTATACTGTTAATCTCACACTTCTGGAAAGCACAGCAGGAGGCTTCACTACTGTGTACAGTAAACTAATAAGCTTAACTATTTCCTTCTTGGGTTCCATACTTTTAGGCTATATACAAACTACTGTATATATAAAACAAGAAACAGCAGCTTTTAATGTCAATAAACTTCTACTTGCATTTTTAACTAAACGTACTGTTTTGCACTTGTACTGACACTTTACTTATTGATAGATTAATGAACGTATCTCAAGATTATCAAACCACATAATGAAAACTTTCAAAATTATTCATAAACTTACCAATTTCAACGAATGGCCGACTCCAGTCCAATCACGAGGGCTGGATAACATCGTACCACGACATCAACTGACCTTTCTGGACGTGAGAGTGGGGGTCCGATCACTTCGCTAAAAAGTAGTTTCTATCCAAACTGTGGCGAAATGGCCGCAATTCTTCAAGCGACGCCTGGACAGTGAACCTGAAAATGAAAATACATAAATTACTTATTCACACAGGAGTTGATACAAATAATATATGTATAAAAAAAAGTCTTAAACTGCAAGGTTTGGTCGACTGACTTACGGTTACTATGGCAGGATTCAAAACTGCAAGGAAATTATGCTTTACAATTCCTCTAAGGAAATGAGAACCTCTCACTGCAGCTTGTTTTATATTGTGATAAAAACTTTATCATTATTTACCTTTTAGTTCAATGCTAAAACAATCATTTCTGCTGTATCCTTCCATACAAAAAACACATTGACCTTAGCACTTTAAATAACCATAATAATGCCCAATGCAACTAACAATAATTAGCCCATTATGGTAGCTTCTACATTATGCTAAATACCCTACAATCTTGTCTAATGGCCTACAATTTTGTCTAAGACTTCAACAGCCATTTGTCAGTTAAAACAGCAAAATGATCTTCAACCTTAGGCTATTGATGCCTATTAGCCAATATACTAACCTCAGAAGTACCTTAAGTACAAACTTTGCCTATTAGGCTATAATTATTCATTTAAAATAACCTCCTACAATATATGGATACATATTTTCAAGCAGTTCTGAGTATATTTACATAAATATAATTAAAGAGGTACGTATATATCAGTCATTTAGGTCATGATTAAATACGCCTTGTTTGCCCTTAACCGTGAACCCTGAAAGCTAAAATGATTAACTTCCACCAAAACTCCACTTTTTAAATGTTCATTTTAGGGATGTAACTATAATTTAACTCGAATCAAAAGTTTTAGAAGCGTAACTTAGTCATAAATATAACCCTGAGTCACTCAACTCATTAATTAAAGTTTATTGTATATTTAAATGAGTCACACTGACATCCGCCATTTGTCCTTAACTGTGAACCCAAAAACCTAATATGATTACCACTATAATGCCTCCTGGGAGTTAATTACATACCTGGCGTAATTACTGCCGTTATTACCGGTGTAATTAGAATCAAATTACACCATCGAGTCACTTTATAATGGTAACTACCGTCGGTTTTACGCTTAAATATGCCCAAGGCTGGTAGAGCCGGCCACATGCCCCACCAGTATGGGTTCCTCCTCTCTTTAAACTTGACGCCTTTAGTCCTCATATATCTTAAATACGGCATTTTAATACCATTTTCTACGTACTTATTTAATCCATCCATCTTTACACACAATTAAGTATATACGTATCTTACTTTTACGGCGATATAACTGCAAATTGTTCAGAAGGTCTTCTCACAACAAGATCACAACAAAGAAAGAGACTGTGAGCGATAACGAGCCTAAAATAAATACGTAAAAAAAATATATTATATCGTAAATTAATTTATGGAATATAATCAAATTGTTTCCAATGAAACCTTGAATTTATTAATTATCTCATTGAAAATTCATACTCAATGTCATATTCATCGTATATTTAAAATTCATGTGCTTCCAAAAATGAATGACATCGTAACATAAAGATTGAATATAATCGAGTTATTTTCAATGCAAACTTTCATTTAACTGATATAATATTTAATATTCATATTCCAAGTCATATTTATGGTACATTTTAAAATATATCTTTCGTAATAGTTTTAGGCTCGTCGTATTTAGGAATTTCACGGGGTCTGCGCCGCTATGGACACCTATTGGGGAATTAAATAACTAAAATAATAAAAAAAAAAAATAAAAATAGACCATATTAGGTAACTGGCAACTTTATTAGTTTACGGAAACATTCAATCTTCGATTTTACGTTATATAACAACGAATTTCAACGATTTAATATACGACATAGACTAATGAATCTTTCTTGTTTACTTTGGCCCTAAAGATGATTGTTTAATCTTGCTAAAATTGCCAAAATTAATCATTTTGAAAACATTGCTAAGCAACTGTCAAACTTAACTTAAGGCTTCGTTTAGCATATAACTATTGTCTAAGCTTAAACATTTTGATATATAAATATCTATATTTATTCATGTCATGATATATAAGAAAAAGACAACAATGGTATATTGATTCATATTAAGAAATCACCAATAATGACGTATTTTGATCAAAACGGAGAAATCTAAAAGGTGTTTTCCTATGAATGTCTGGTAAAACAAACTGTCAGATGAACTTTCAAACTTGACGCAGATTTTGAAGTAAAACACGAAGTAGTATTCTATAACTCAATAAACAGACAATGTACGGACATTTACTGAATTAAATATAGTATTCATAAGTGTTAAGCAATGATAAAGCTAACTTTATTCTCAAATTAGATATTTTGAGGCAAATTTTCTTAGTCATCTTGTAAAATATTATCATGACATCATTTGCAGGGAAACTGGGCTAAAATTAAATGAATTCGTCAGATATAATAAAATGTATTCAGTTTAGACTGAATCGATATTAAATGTGCATTAAATCATATCTTAATGTAAATAAATGAGTCAGGGCCACATTCTTTAAAAGATTTATGTGACATAATGCTATTACTAGTAGCTGGCAATACCTAATAATTATGTAGAATATTATCTTTGATTTAAAGAGTGCTTCATCAAATCAAACTCTGTTCAATTAATTATTTGAATTATTACATAAATCATAACTCATTGGCTATAAAGGCTACTTAGTTAAAGTTACCGGAATGAGCTAGATAATTATATATAAAATAACTGACAGCAGCTAATGCAACTCACGTAACTCGAACGCCTTTGATATATTATAAGTTAGAGCTAAACCTTTTCAGTCTAACCCACAATAAATCTAAAACATACCAAAGTTTCTACATTAATATTCAAAAAAGTTGTGATTTATCATTTTAAGGATTTCATCTCTTCGTCATATTTTTATTTGACGCTTCTTCGACCCCTTCTTAAAATTCGTCTGCCCTGTGTCTCGTTTGTTGGGGCATTCTCAAAAAAGGACTATTGTCTTGGACATTTAAAAATCGATAATACACTTCACGTCTTTATTATTGAAAGAAATACCTGTAAAATATGATATTCATTAATAGTTTGTGGCAAAAAATGTATTTTTTATTGAAAAATAAAACGATTTTAAAGCTTCCTGCTCTGAGGGTTTTGGTAACTCTAAAAATCGGACGAATTTGCTGGAGAGATGAACACGAAAATTTTAAAATAATTGAAAGAAATTCGGGGATTTAAAATGCTCTGTTGGACATTCAACAGAGAACACATAAGAAAACATATTATGAAACTTCAAGTTTACAAATATATCCCTGTCATGTCATGTCCGCCTCTTCTGTCTTGTATTTCTGTTCACGTGCGTTGTCTGTATGTCTGTGTGTCTGTAGCACTGCTGAGTTTTGGTCTCTCTCTCTCTCTCTCTCTCTCTCTCTCTCTCTCTCTCTCTTTCCCCTCTCTCTCAGTCCATATGGAGGTAGCCACGTTTTTGCTGTATCATGTAATTACGTCATTCGTTTCTTATATCTTGTACATTGCATGGAATTTTTCATTAAATAATAAAAAATCTAAAATAATAAATTAAACATGCTTTTACTGAAATGCACTAAAAAGTAAAAAATAATTTTTTGAGACAACAGGATTTTCTTACAATTATTCATGTCTACAAAAATAAAAGCATGGGCTCCAAACATGGAAGGGAATGCTACAAAAAAAAAAAAAAAAAATATATATATATATATATATATATATATATATATATATATATATATATTTCTTTTCTTGTAGCATTTGCTTCCATGTTTGGGCCCACGCTTTTATTTTTGTAGACATGAATAATTGTAAAAGAAAATCCTGGTGTCTCAAAAGATCATTTTTTGCTTTTTAGTGCGTTGTAATAAAAGCACGTGGAAATTTTTTTAGCCTTTATTTTATACTTTTTAGTTTTGACAGAAATTGTAACCGATTTGTGATTGTAGTCAATGACATTGATGTTCGTTTATGGGGGAGGGGGAGGGACGGGGGAAGAGAGGGAGGAGAGAGGGGGAGTAGGAAGTGAGGGGAAGGGTAAGTGGGAGGGGAGGGGGAAGGGAGAAGGGATGGAAGAGGGAAGAGGAGGGAAGAGGAAGGGGAAAGGGGAAAGGGAGAGGGGGATGGAATAGGGAAGAGGAGGGGAAGGGAAGGGGAGGGGAGGAGGGGAAGGGGAGGGGAGGAGGTAGGGAAGAGTGGGAGGGTGGGGGAGGGGAGGAAAATGGGAAGGGGATGGAGGAGGAAGGGGTAGGGGAAGGGAAGGAGAGGGGAGGGGGAGGGAAGAGGAAGGGAGGGGAAGGTGGTAGGGGAGGGGGATGGAAGAGGGAAGGGGAGGGAGGGACAGCTAAATTAACACTTGATTGTGTGCTCCAACAGGGGGAAGGGAGGGTGAAGGTAGGGGATGAGGGAGAGGGGGAGTTGGGAGGGGGAGAAAAGGGGTCAGTGGGAGGTATGGGAAGGGGAATGTGGCAGCGGAGGGGGAGGCAAGAGGAAGGGAGGGGAAGGTGGCAGGGGAGGGTAAGGGAAGTGGTAAAGAAGTATACCTTAGTTTAACCAGACCACTGAAGAGCTGGTTAACAGCCCTAAGGATTAGACTTATTTTACGTGGCTAAACCAACTGGTTACCTAGCAACGGGACCTACAGCTTATTGTGGAATCCGAACCACATTATGACGAGAAATGAATTTCTATCACCAGAAATAAATTCCTCTAACTCTTCATTGGCCGGTCGGAGATTCGAACGCTGGGAGGGGGATGGAAGAGGGAAGAGGGAAGGGGAGGGAGGGACAGCTAAATTAACACTTGATTGTGTGCTCCAACAGGGGGAGGGGAGGGTGAGGGTAGGGGGATGAGGGAGAGGGGGAGTTGGGAAGGGGAGGAAAGGGGTCAGTGGGAGGGGGAAGGTATGGGAAGGGGGATGTGGCAGCGGAGGGGGAGGTTTGGGTGAAGTAGGAGGGGAGGGGGAGGGCACCACTAAATTAACACCTGATCGTGTGCTCCAGAAGGGGGAGGGGAGGGAAGACAGAGGGGAGGAGAGGGGAAAGGAGGAGGGAGATGGAAGAGGGAGGGGGAGGACACAGCAAAAGTAACATTTGATCGCATGCTCCTGAAGGGGGAGGGAAGGGGAAGGGGAGGGGGATGGAAGGACAGGGAGGAAGGTAGAGGGGGATAGAAGAGGGACAGGGAGGGAGGAAGGTAGAGGGAAGGGGGAGGGGGATGGAAGAAGGACAGGGAGGAGGGTAGAGGGAAGGGGGATGGAAGAGGGACAGGGAGGGAGGAAGGTAGAGGGAAGGGGGAGGGGGATGGAAGAAGGACAGGGAGGAGGGTAGAGGGAAGGGGGATGGAAGAGGGGCAGGGAGGAGGGTAGAGGGAAGGGGGAGGAGGATGGGAGAGGGAAGGGACAGGGAGGGTAAAGGGAAGGAGAGGACACAGCTAAATTAACACTTGATCGTATGCTCCGGAAGGGTGAGGGGGAAGTGGGAGGGAAGGAGGAAGGGGGAGGGGATGGAGGAGGGAAGAGGGAAGGGGAGGACACAGTGAAATCAACATTTGATTGCATACTCCTGAGGGAGGGGGGAAAAGTTAAGCATACCTTAGTTTAACCAGACAACTGAGGAGGAGGAGCTGATGAAGAAGAGCTCTCCTAGAGAGAGAGGGAGGGCTGGCCCCAAGGATTAGATTTATTTTTACGTGGCTAAGAACCAATTGGTTACCTAGCAACGGGACCTACAGCTTATTGTGGAATCCGAACCACATTATAGCGAGAAATGAATTTCTATCACCAGAAATAAATTCCTCATGTTCTTCACTGGCCGCTCGGAGATTCGAACTCGCGACCAACAGAGTGGTAGTGAGAACGGAACCCGCTCATCCAGCGAGGAACTAAATAAGGAGTGGGGTATGGAAGAGGGAAGGGGAGGGGGATGGAAGAGGGAAGGGGTGGGGGAGGACACAACTAAACACTAGACTACACACTCAAGAAGGGGAGGGGCATAGGGAGAGGAGGGAAAGGAGGGGGGAGATGGAAGAGAGAAGGGGAAGACCAAATAAATTAACACCTGATGTGTGCTTTAGAAGGTGGAGGGGGGAGAGGGAAGGGGAGGGGATGGAAGAAGTAAGGGGGAGGGGGAGGACAGCTAAATTAACAACTGTGTGCTCCAGAAGGGTGAGTGGGAGGGTAGGGGAAGGGAGGGAGATGGAAGAGGGAAGGGGGACGAAGGGAGGAACAGGTCGACAATTGAAGTACAAGATTTGAGGACAGACAGACACACAGACAGACAGACGCAGAAGTCGAATGAAATAAAACGGGGTAAAAGTAAAAGCGTAAGAAGCAGGAGTCACATATAAACGTATATTTTCAGGTCAAAAGCTTCGTACTATAGGCCTATGTCAAGTCTTGAAAAGTCTGTCTGTCTGTTTGTCTGTGTGCCCCTCATTTGTCCGTATAACTTGTGTCTGTCTGTGTATGATCATGCTCTCTGTTATGTATATTTCCTATGTAGTAAATGAATCTTTCCAGAAAACCTAGGCCTATTTTAGCGTTCATTTTTCATAAGCTTCGTCCTTCTACAGGATCTTGATCCTGTAGAAGCAGCTGGTGGCCTTATGCCAGCAACCTTTGTAGGTATAAAAGAGCCTCCCGGAAAGGAAAGAATAAATATATATAAGAATGGAGTCTCAAGATTCCCATGTGAAGCTTTTTGTAGAAACGATACCAAAGTATATTCATGACTCGGTCTAAAACGAACTTGGAATAGCAAATCCATAATTAAGCTAAATAAAAGAGAGAGAGAGAGAGAGAGAGAGAGAGAGAGAGAGAGAGGAGAGAGAGAGAGAGAGGAGAGAGAGAGAGAGAGAGAGAGAGAGAATCTTTTTCCTTATTTGAGTATATAATTAAAATTTAATAGTTGAGGGTTCCAGTCAAAATTCGCCGCCGTTTATAATTCAAAACAGACCTTTTTTTTTTTATTCAAATAAATGAACTGATTCAGCGAATTCCAGAAGGAATTCCTACTTAATAAGAACAGCGGTGCCTTGGAATACCATAAGAACGGTGCCATTTTACATATTAAAACACCAAAACTGGTTCTCTCTCTCTCTCTCTCTCTCAATATTAACAACACTAACGAAACTCCCCCACCCCCAATCTCTCTCTCTCTCTGACAAGATTTCCATCCGATTTCGGTCGTTTAATTTTAAATCATCTGCAGTCCACTCCAGCCTTCGCTCTCTCTCTCTCTCTCTCTCTCTCTCTCTCTCTCTCTCTCTCTCTCTCTCTCTCTCTCTCTCTCTCCCTCTCTCTCTCTCTCTCGCGAATGAAACAAAGACAAAATGCTGGCGATAACATAAAAAAAAAGTGTATATGGTGAGGGCAGAAAGTTAGGAGACTGAAATGTATCCCAAGAGATATACGCGGGATGCGGGGGAGGGGGAGGAGGCCACTTGACAAGGACGTGCCCCTGGGTAGCAAGATTGGCAAACAGAGCACCCCCACCCCCACCCCCGCACCCTACAAAGGTCTCCTGCCCAAACGCAGTATATGCTCGAATTATGAAAAACAAAGCGTGTGGCCGACTGCCTTCAACAGTCACAAAAATCTTGTAATCCATAATTATTATTATTATTATTATTCAAGTTAATAATAATAATAATAATAATAATAATAATATAATAATAATTAATAATGTCTCCGCTCAAGAAGCTGATTTTATCGGTCTATGCCTATTCCTGCTTTTAATGATCCCGGTACTCTTGTGCGAAGCTAACGGGGGGAATACTCTCTCTCTCTCCCTGCCAATATCAGACGATTATAACGTCTGATATCGGCGAGAGAGAGAGAGAGAGAGAGAGAGAGAGAGAGAGAGAGAGAGAGAGAGAGAGAGAGAGAGGCAAAACAGATCCCGCTAATCCCTTAGAGCCGACTCACGAATAGGCGACAAACAACCTTTCCTAGGCCTACCATATAAAAGGTTATTACTATATATATTCATAATTGTCAACGTTAACTAACACATTGAAAATGTATATCGTTGCAAAATTTATGTAAATCATAGTAATAAAAGTCGTAAAAGTATAAATATATTGTAAAAATATAAGTCGCAAAAGTATAGAGAAAAAAAAAATCCTTAACCGCTCGTAAGGTTTATGACGGAGAATTCTCGCCTTTATTTCGGGGGACAATAAGGTCGATAGTGACCGTTTCCCGTTTAAATTCGTTAGCCGTTATGACTCGGCCACGTATCCAGGAGGTTCTCTCTCTCTCTCTCTCTCTCTCTCTCTAAGCCTCATTTACGACGCTTTTGTAAACTAATTTAATTAGTTATATTGCGGATTCATTAATCATTCGTTTTATAGCAAGGCTTTACAATGCTGAATATTAATTCTACTAAGGCTTTGTACTTGAGGGCTTTCTAATGCTTAACCTTGAGGCTTTATAATGTTCAAAATGGTTTCTAAAGCTTTATAGTATTGAAATCTTTGAGTGTCCATTCTTTTCCCCTAATATACTTGACTGAGATCGCTGGCATAAGGCCACCTATAATTCTACAAAACGAGAAAGCTGCACACGAAGAAGAGTATGAAAAATGGATGGCCAAATAGGCTATGAGGTTTTCTGGAACGTCTCTTCTTCTTCTTCTGTCAAAATTCGATTGATTTGACGGAAATTTTGGAGGATTTTATTGCGTAGGAAACATACATGACTGGGAGTATGATTATACACACACACACACAAACACAAGTTAATGTGGACGTCTTCTTTTGTCAAAATTCGATTGATTTGACGACAATTTTTGAAGGATTCAAATTATTATACAGGAAAAAATATACTTGACTGGGAGTATGATCTGTGATCATACACACACACACACACACACGCACAAGTTAATGCGGACAAATGACCGGCACACAGACAGACAAACAGAGAGAGAGAGAGAGAGAGAGAGAGAGAGAGAGAGAGAGAGAGAGAGAGAGAGAGAGCGGGGACAGTTATAAAGGCAATTATTCTTTGAATCCAGATACAACGAATGGACAGGGAATCTTTCTCATTATAATTTTTTACGATTTTTACGTGGTTTATATCATAAAAAAAACTTATTTACATTTTACGTCGGTTATCTTACATTTACATTTCGTAAGTGTGCATTGTAAACATACATATACCTAAAAAACTTTGCACGTTTTTCAAAGCCCCATTAATTTTGCGTTGTTTTTATTATTACTTTTAAACATGGCGTCACATTTGAAGTATATGTAATCCAAATGCTCTTAATTAGTTACTTTAATATATATGTTATATATATATATATATATATATATATAGAGAGAGAGAGAGAGAGAGAGAGAGGAGAGAGAGAGAGAGAGAGAGAGAGAGAGAGAGTTACTATTGTTGGGTAAATATTGTAAAAATTAAGAAAAAAGTCCTTAACCACACTTGTGATTCTCCTGAATTTACTTTTCAAAACCTTTTAGTTACCACCCAGGGTTCTCTCTCTCTCTCTCTCTCTACATGATGGTTGTGGACAATGCTTATTTTGTCATGTGTAACTATTATTTAATGTACACCTGCACATGCATTTACTTTGCTAGTAGGGCGCAGTACTATCTATCTCTCTCTCTCTCTCTCTCTCTCTCTCTCTAGAACAACAATAACGATTTGGAAACAAACAATAAAAAAGAGTGGCCATTCTGATGGATATGAAATGAGGTGGTGTTGCAGAGAGAGAGAGAGAGAGAGAGAGAGAGAGAGAGAGAGAGAGAGAGAGAGAGAGAGAGAGAGAGTGTAGGGGGCAAACTTTAGGCCTAAAGTGGCTCATTCATTCATTCACAAGCGAAAATAAATGTGGGAAACAAGAGTATGATTGAACTTCTACAAAAGGTACAATATTTAGTAATCAGTAATAATTATCATTGTTATTCATCAAATGAATAATAATAATAATAATAAAATATGGGTCTGAATGAAGATGAGTTTATCAGTGTAGACCTAATGCGTGCTCATTATTATTATTCAAATTAATAATAATAATAATAATTACTGCACGTCTTGTACGAAGCTATACCGAATTATTTTTATATACTTAGAAAAACCGACAGAGAGAGAGAGAGAGAGAGAGAGAGAGAGAGAGAGAGAGAGAGAGAGAGAGAGAGAGAGAGAGAGCGTCACAGACTGTTTCCTGTCTCAATTCGTTGCTAGCTGGAATTCTCAAAAATATACTTCCTCTCTCTCTCTCTCTCTCTCTCGACCTGCGTAAAGATAGAACGTCTGATGGCAACACTATCCTAATGGGACAATGTAGGCGATAACGAGTAAAAGTAAAAAAAAAAGGGTTGGTAAGAGCGAAAGTTTGGGGAGGGGGATGTTGGGGGGAATTGGGGGAGATGTTGGTGGAGGGGGATGTTGGGAAGGGGGGAGTTGGGGGAGGGAGGATGTTGGAGGAGGGGGGAAGTTGGGGAGGGGGGGACGTGGAGGGAGGGGGGATGGGGGAAGGGGGGAGTTGGGGAGGGAGGATGTTGGAGGAGGGGAAGTTGGGGAGGGGGGACGTGGAGGGAGGGGGGATGGGGAAGGGGGAAGTTGGGGAGGGGGCATGTTGGGGAGGGGGGAAGTTGGGTATTTCTGGTGTATACGGGGGAGGACATCCAGAAGGATCGGCGGGGGGAGGGGGCAGGGGATGTTGGATATCTGCGGGATATTGATGGCGGGGAGGCCAGGATATGGTTTAGGAGCGGGGTAATGGGTGTCAGTTGGGTGTTAGGGCGGGGGGGGGGGTGATGGATAAAAGGGGGATACAGGGGGGAGGAGGCCACCGAACAAGTCCCAGGCAGGGGGAGTCAGCAAACACTCGCCACGCCCCCCACCCCGCCCCCACCACAAGTGCACTAAGGCCTAATTGCTTTTCATCCCCTGGATACAATATTTCAGTATACAATTCCAATGAAGAATTAGAGGAATTTATTTCTAGTGAATAAGAAATTCATTCCTAGTCATAATGTGGTTCGGATTCCACAATAAGCTGTAGGTCCCGTTGCTAGGTAACCAGTTGGTTCTTAGCCACGTCAAATAAATCTAATCCTTGGGGCCAGCCCTCCCTCTCTAGGAGAGCTGTTAATCAGCTCTTCAGTGGTCTGGTTAAACTAAGATATACTTAATGACAATCCAAGTAATGGTAAAATATACGGTACAGAGAGAGAGAGAGAGAGAGGAGAGAGAGAGAGAGAGAGAGAGAGAGAGAGAGAGAGAGAGAGTAGGGGGCCAAACTTTAGGCCTAAAGCGGCTCATTCATTCATTCAGAGCGAAAGCAAATATGGAAACAGGAGTATGATTGAACATCTACAAAAGGTACAGTATTCAGTAACCAGTGATAATAATAATAATAATAATAATAATAATAATAATAATA
>JANJGK010003773.1:75000-77222 GCA_039081455.1 Macrobrachium rosenbergii
TCTGAATCATACAATCCTTGTCTTCCATCTGATTAATCAAATGAACATTTTCATCGTCTTTTTCTCTCAAAACACTTTCCATATCCTGGACGGTCCTGAGGGCATCAAATAACTGCTCTTGCAAATCCACCTTTTCTTTCCTAAGTTCTCCTTCTTTGGCCGCTCTTGATGTTATTTCCTTCTCCAGACCAGCTTTGTCGTTCGTCACCTTTTCCAGTTGTTCTTGAAGCTCCTTCTGAGTCTTCTCATGATGTCTGAGTCTCCTCCAGGCAACGAAAGCAAGGGAGGTCACAACAAGTCCGGCGGCGACTGTAGCAATAGGACATGAAGAAGAAGTCCTCCAGCCACCAGCAATGAACGGATGACATCTCCTCGAGTCTCGTTTCCTGAATTCCAGACAATCCGAGTTCAGATCGCGGTCCAGTATTAACGTTGTCAGATTTAAATCCAGTAAGAGAATGGGTCATCTCAAAATCGAGTATTAACATAGTTCGATTTCAGTCCAATTTTAACATTGTCCATTTTAAGTCGCAAAACTACCAAACAAGCCAAAATCCTGACAGCTAGTAGTACCATAGCGGAACATACAAGAAATCAAAGCAGTTGACAACCATGATTGCTGTATATGCAGTTGAAGGCAGTCGACGAAAGCTTAGTTTTCGGATACGCCACATGATGAAGAGATCTGGGAATTCCAGTCTCAAGGGCCTCCAGGATCCACAGTAGGCTTCCAGGATCCGCAAAAGCCTCTTCTGAAGAGGCTTCGAGTTCTTCCTTCCTTCCTCTCTCTCTCTCTCTCTCTCACATATAGACATATATATATACATACATATGAAGGAAAGGGAAACAAAACACTGGAGTGCTGCTGCGAGGCCTTTCGACTCTGTCGTGCTAAGTAAGTGACAACAGAGTCGAAAGGCCTCGCAGCAGCACTCCAGTGTTTTGTTTCCCTTTCCTTCGTGGATTTTATCTTTATTTACACACACACACACACACATATACATATATATATATATATATATATATATATATATATATATATATATGTGTGTGTGTGTACATATATATACATATATATATATATATATATATATATATAAAATATATATTTACGCATATATACCGTATATATGTGAGAGAGAGAAAGAGAGAAATCATTTCTTAAATCCTCAAATTCTCCATATATATGTATACACACATATATAGATATATATGTGTCTGTGACTATATATATAAAATATATATATACAGTATATATACATATATATATATATATATATATATATATATGTATATATATATATATATATATATATATATATGTGTGTGTGTGTGTGTGTGTGTGTGTTATATGCTTGTGTGGGTGGGGCGGGAGGAGATCCCCACCCCAGCAGCACTTTATTCCCCACAACAACCTATATCGTTCATTGAAGCATACGAGAGAGAGAGAGAAAGAGAGAGAGAGCACTTGAAGAGTCCACTTTATAGTCTAGATATAAATAAAAGAAGGAAGGAAGGAATTTCAACACCGACTGAAGAAGAAGAAGAAGAAGACTCTCTCTCTCTCTTCTGTTGAAGCTAATGTCTATAAGAATTCAAAACGATTAAGGTGCATCGGATAAATGTAAGGAAGCGCAAGGAGATATAATAATAATAATATAATAATAATAATAATAATAATAATAATAATAATAATAATAATAATAATAATAATAAACGATTAAAATCGACACCCAAAATATAAACACGGCTGACACTTGCATTCGTATCCTGGCAAAAAAAAAAAAAAAAAAAAAAAATCGTTATTCACTTCTCATATCTTTTTGAAAATTGAAATCCAAAAGAAACTTTGTAATATATGATGAAAACCCATATTTTATTTCATTTAAAACAAACTGGGATATTACAAAACCTCGTTAAATATGTTTTTACAAAATAATTTTATCTCGGCTTGTCAAGGTTTCGGAGGCGCTGCGTCTCGCCGGACGAAAGCTTCTTCTTCTTAATGACGGTGAGGGAATCTACGAGAGAGAGAGAGAGAGAGAGAGAGAGAGAGAGAGAGAGAGAGAGAGAGAGAGAGAGAGAGCTTGATAAACATTCGTACAATTGCTTCTGAGATAATGACTCAGGACTTTTTTTTCTTTAATTAAAAAAGGAGCTGTTATGACGTATATATGCTGTATTTCAATCCTTTAATACGCCACAACATTGTATCTCATTGT
>JANJGK010003775.1:0-12500 GCA_039081455.1 Macrobrachium rosenbergii
CTCTAGTTAGCAATAAAGAAGAAGTACAACAACAACAACAAAACAATAACAACAAGGTGGAGGAGGAGGAGGAGGAAGAAGAGGAAGAGGAGGAGGAGAAGAAGTAAGAGGAGGAGGAGGATGGCCACCCACTTTGAGAGCTGAAAATATTTCCTTAATGAACATAAGCTAAAAAAAAAAAAAAAGTAAAAATATGCCCCGAAGTTTCTTCGGCGCAATCGAGTTTTCTGTACGGCCGCTACAGCGTATAATCAAAGTGACCGAAAACAGATCTATCTTTTGGTGGTCTCAGTATAAAGCTGTATGTGCAAACTTTAATCACGGCCCTATGGTGGCCTATCCTATATCGTTGCCAGAAGCACGATTATGGCTAGCTTTAATTTTAAACACACTAAAAACTACTGAGGCTAGAGGGCTGCAATTTGGTATGTTTGATGATTGGAGGGTGGATGATTAACATAGCAATCTGCAGCCCTCTAGCCTCAGTAGTTATAAGATCTAAGGGCAGACAGAAAAGTGCTGACAGAAAAATGTGCGGACGGTCAGTTAAGGTCGACACAACAGTTGTCTTTCACAGAAAACTAAAAATGAATACTAGTGTCATTGTATGCTCAATAATCATTGAAAGAACATCTGGCAAAATTAATGAGGCATGTCCACAGAATTGTGTCATTTCAGCACCTTTCACAACAGGGTTGCTGAATCTCTCTCTCTCTCTCTCTCTCTCTCTCTCTCTCTCTCTCTCTCTCTCTCTCTCTCTCTCTCTCTCTCTCTCTTTCTTTCAATAACTGCTAATGATATTATTGCTGTATTTACAATTTAATTTATCTTTTATTCTACATCCAGTAACTATACTCCGCGATTGCTTTTGATTCTGATCAGCTTTCAATGAAAATTTTTAACGATCTCTCTCTCTCTCTCTCTCTCTCTCTCTCTCTCTCTCTCTCTCTCTCTCTCTCTCTCTCTCTCTCTCTCTCCCTTTCAATAACTTTTAATAACAACATTAATATATATATTTACATTTTATGTTACTTCTTATTCTACAGTATATTCCTTCACTACATTCCTCCGCCCCCTATCGCAACCCCTCTCTCTCAGAAACACAAATTACAAATTATGAAACAAATCGTAGGCACGGGCACTTTGCTCAGATCCTCTGCATAATTTCTTCACGGCTTATACCCTAGGGCAGTCGCTGCTTCAACTTCCATCAAAAATCCCATTTCCTAAACCTATCGAAGGGAAGAAGACGCCCTAAGGGGAGGATGTTTTGAATCCTCCATACAATTGACGAGAGGCCTTCTCCGAATCCAGTCCTGGAGTGCTCTCGTAATATATCTTCATTTATTTCCTTGTCTTTCGTCACAAGTTCTTTCTTTACTAACCGCTGTTTTGTTCAGTAGTTTTACTTTCCTATTACTGCTATAGACAGAAAACTTCATAATATTTTCTAAATTGTTTTTGTAGTTGTGGTAGCACTTTGCATACGTACATGTTTAATAATCTGCATTATGTACATTTCTTCGTTACCTGCGTGTGTGTGTGTGTGTGTGTGTGTGTGTGTGTGTGTGAGAGAGAGAGAGAGAGAGAGAGAGAGAGAGAGAGAGAGAGACAGACAGACAGACAGACAGACAGACAGACAGACGAGAAGCGGTGCTTTCAACGTGACATGGTCGTTGACGAAATTACCAGTAATGAGATACACGACGGTCACTCCAGTTCCAAGAACTAACCTTAATCGTCAACAGTTTTTTTTGTTTTTTTTGGTCCCGCTAATCTTCGAAGATGGCATTGGCTCATTAAACACCTTGTTCGGTTATTAATGGGTAAAGGCGAGTGATGCTCAGTAACTTGTGTGTAAAGTTATCAGGGAATACCTTTGGTCTTATTACATGGAAGACACTTTTACTTTTACCAAAAGTCGCATTTGTTCATTAGTCGGTTTCCGTTTCAAGAATTTGGCGTCCGAAAGTTCTAGTTGGATTTTATTAAGATTCAAATTGGTTCGTCTTATGTTCTTAATTGGCTATGAATAACATTCCTTTTATGGCTTAATATTTGCCGTTGCTAGGGATTACGGTCCTTTTAGTATGTAACAACCAGTAATTATTTTATGGACAATTGTGAAAGCGCTTGGCTTAGACTGAACTGGCCTTAAGCCAACACGGACCTTTTCCTGCGAACTGTTCTCGACCAAAAGAGACGAAAAGGCAGACATATTATATTGCAGGACTGAACAAAGATACTGAACCTTCCGGTGTCCTGTCTTAATCCTACGGCAGCAAATCTGTTGTGTTATATCGTGAGCTTTGTCTAATAAACGTCCTCATTTTTTTTTTAGCTTTTTTCAATAGACATGAATTTTCTAAGGTCTTTTACTTCTTTTACTATTTCCACCATGAGTTACTTCGCGCGAAAACCGGTATTTGGATGCTCCCAAGAGATGTCTATGACAAGTGAACTCGAAAATTATTGTAGCATAATCATTTTCGATATCCGGTATTTTCTTCCTTATTTACGATGTGGACTTACACTTCTTAAAAGGGAATGCAAATTTTGAATGACGGACTGAAAATTCGATAGTGAAATTAGAATAATGCAATTGTCAAGAAATTACAAATTTTGGTTTCTTATTCATGATAAAAAAAGAAGCAAATCAACCCTAATGCAGACTACGTCTCAGAGTGCTTATAGCCGTTCACAGCCAATTGCATTTACTGTCAGTAGCATATTCCAAAGCATATGCCAATCACATTCCAGCTCGCTTAAGCGCTTCGCTGATGTTCTAATCTCGTAGAAGTAATCATCACCGACGATTGACAGCTCGGCAGTAATAATCGCATGCAAATTTCGTCCATGTGAATAAGGCTCCGGAAACAGTACCAGATATGAAAGCCTCGGGGTGAGTGAATAATTTGGTTATGATGCTGTTCTCTTTTAATCGGCTCTCCCTTCGCTTGTCGATTCCAGCTTAAAGCTGTTAAGTCTGTGAAATTTCATTGACACACTGGATTCTTTTATTTGTGTTGCCTGTCCTTTTATTCATTTATCTATTTACGTTATGGTATTCTAATTTTTGGAAGCTTTGATAAGTAAAGGTAAAAGACGGATGGAAAGCTACGTTTTCAAGAAGCTTCTCAAGTTGCTCGATAGTTATTTAAATTACGGACTGTTCTTACTTTAGAGTGGTTGAGAAATCATAACCTTCTCCCAAGTAATAACTTGATGCCAAAGCTGAAAGGAGGGGTATGTTAAGGTCTGTAACTAACCCAGCGCCGAATTCACGGAGCAAGCGGGTGAAGGTAGCCATAGGACAGCCTCTCAAGATTGAAGATTTTATAAGTCTGAGAAAACGGAGGCGGGAAGATAATTCCGATTATCACGGTTTCAAAACCTTTCAGCATCATTGATGATCATCCTCATTTATAAAAAGCACTGTATATCCGCATATCCCCTTTTAACGATTATACATCGAATAACGATTAATATTAACGAACAATATAAACAATTGTTAATTGTTAATGCTAATTAATGATTATTAAGAATTAACGATTAATATTAACAATTATTAACAATAAAGAAACTCAATGTTTGCCACCGCCTTCGCCTGGTCCATTTCCAGCCTATATGAAAGTATCTTAGAACTTCGATGCGGTACGTAACGTCCCAAGGCCAACATTTGCCGTCTCAGCCCCTACCTTCCATTACCGTCATTTTTTTGACGGCACTGATACGCTCTTTCGATAAAAAAAAAAAAAAAAAAAAAAAAATACGGTCTCCTGTCGTTTTGTCTTCACAGCGTTTTCTCTTCCTGACGGGATCCCATTCCGGAAGTCGTTTCAAAGTTCAAGGCAATCGTCCATCTCAGCGTCAGACTGAAACTGATGTTATGGCTTTCGCTCTTCCTTCTTTATTCTCTTGGTCTCGCTTTTATTTGGGGTAAATCTTAATCTTTTCACGTTTTCTTCTCAATTCTAGCTGAGAGTGAAGTAACATTTATCTAAAGCGGACACTAGTTTTTGTAAGATACTTGTAATTTGTGGTGAAATCAATGTAGGTAATTGTTAACTTTGGGTATAAAAGTGATATCTTGAAACACGTTCCAAAAATTGTTACTTAATTTTCCACAGCCTTACAACTCTTAAGTATTGTAGTCACTCTAAGAATTCTAAAATCAAAATCAAAGAAATAATAACAAACTTAAACTCATTCGTTGACGTCTGAAATTTGGATATAAACAAAGGAAAATATTATGAATATAACTTCGTGTCTGAAAATTAAGTTTCGATCTTATGAAATGTGGTTTAATTTTTTCTTTTACTTTCTTGCAACCATAAAAACTTTATGTCTGTCCTGTTACCACGGCAAATATTTGATTATTAAACTAAAAATGTCCTGCCGTCAAAAATGAATCAAAAGTTATGCTCCATAGATAAAGAAAAAAGCGAATGTAGTGCAAGGGATAAAAACGCTAGAGAGAGAGAGAGGAGAGAGAGAGAGAGAGAGAGAGAGAGAGAGAGAGAGAGAGAGAGAGAGAGAGAGAGAGAGAGATTCTGTATTATTTTTTACATGGAAAGTTGTCATTATTCTTTTAAACATTTCCTTACGAAAAGTCCTCCCGAACGTCATTGATCGTTTTAGTATACAAAAAGGATTTCAGTGTTGATAATGATCAAGACTTGTAAACTAGGTATATAGTATCATAAAATTAATCATATCCTGGAAATAATTAAATTCATGATAATATATCTCTAGTTTACAAGTCGTGATCATTATCACAGAAATCCTTTTTGTATACTGAAATGCCGAAGGACTTACATATATGTAAAGACTTTCCAGTTAAGAACTGATGAACTATTTTCCTTTACCTCTCCAGAATTAATCCTCAATACGGAAATTGAATTTTGATGGATTATTGGGATAACGTTTGCAAATTATTATACATTCAACGGTTTACGGCGTCCAATACGAAATTTAATCGAACATGATTTTCATCCTTAAATATTTTCCCTGTGACTAATCGATGGAATCTATTCTTGTTATTCCTATTGATTCCTAGTCTTTATTATTCTGTAGGTCACGAACTTCTGGTCTCAGGAAAATCGTACTGCTCTTGTGGAGGATTAAACCAGTTCAGCTTAATGGCCTGCCTCAGGATAGAACAGAATACAGAATTATGGCCCAAGGCCAAGCGCTGAGACCAATCACGTCATTCAG
This sequence comes from Macrobrachium rosenbergii, assembly GCA_039081455.1. Classification (NCBI taxonomy): domain Eukaryota; kingdom Metazoa; phylum Arthropoda; class Malacostraca; order Decapoda; family Palaemonidae; genus Macrobrachium; species Macrobrachium rosenbergii. Next base: position 5,218 of record JANJGK010003775.1, read on the forward strand.
CGCTGAAATGGAAATTGACAGTAAAAAGGATTTAAAGGTTGTAGCAGGAGGGAAAACCTCGCAGCTGTACAATGAATCAATTGTTAAGAGAGGGTTGAGGGAAGTAAGGCGGAAGAAAGAGGATATGAACGGAGATACAGTAAAAGCAATGAAAAGAGTTGTGGCTAAGGGCCAAAGGGACGCTACAAAGAACCTTAAGTAATACCTACAGTGCACCCCATGAGGTGCACTGACGGCACTGCCCCCTACGGGTGAATCCATCCTGGAAGGTTTGTGGTTGCCGCGTCGAGATATTTCTCTGAAGGAGTAATTCAATTTCTCCTCTTCATAATTACGTTTGTTTGTCTTTAATCCCTATTCTTTTGCGTTAGATAATTACCAGTCAGAAAATATGAATTTTTTGAGATTATAGTTTTTCTGCCCTCTCTCTCTCTCTCTCCTCTCTCTCTCTCTCTCTCTCTCTCTCTCTCTCTCTCTCTCTCTCTCTCTCTGCAAGAAAGCTTATCGAATTTTCAAAAAACGACCATATGAGATATAGGCTCTGTCTCTCTCTCTCTTCTCTCTCTTCTCTCTCCTCTCTCTCTCTCTCTCTCTCTCTCTCTCTCTCTCTCTCGCGCCCCATCCCGTCAAATTGCATAACATAACTTTTGTTGAAATCAGAATTCCATCACGAATGCATTTCAGGAAATAGTGAATAAAAAACTGACACTTGCAAAGCATGCTAATAAATTGATGAAAATATGATAAATACTCCTTTTTTTGTAGATAGTTTCAGATTAGACACAGTTTTGCATAGTGCATTTCCTAAGAATCGCTGGCAGCATGCAATACAAAAATAAAAACGTCTTTTCCCAAGAATTACTGACATGATACAATACGCCTCCAACAAGCGCATTTCCTAAGAAATACTAACACAGGAAACTCACTCGCGCAAATCGACGCCTCCGGCAGGAGAGGCGTTATCCATATGTCATGACATTATCTCGGTGCCTGATATTGCAGACAGAAAACAAGGTTTCTGCGGGTTGTTTGCCTGCGATCGTCACTCCGTCGTGACGGGGAATCAGCATTCCAGTTTGCCTTATCTCTGATGGAAGGACGGGAAGCGTCTATGATGTGAATGAAACGCCAAAGCAGAGGACGTGGAATTTATCGTGGAGAGTAATGTACTGATTCTTTTTTTTTTTTTTTTATAGATGGTAGTGTCAGGCGTGTCTTGCGGAAGAAATTTCTAACCTGTTTCATTTTCATGAATGCAGTTTTATGTTATACTGCAATGAGATGATACGAATTTTAGCTAGTTTTTTGTAACAAGTTGGGTCTTTATATTTTTATATAAATTTCTAGTCTGACACAACAAGAAAATGCAAGATAGAAAAATAAATGAAAAAATAAATAAACTCAAGGAAGCATACTTTGAAAAATAAATGAAAAAAATAAATAAACTCAAGGAAGCATATTTTGGACTAATTGAAAGATGAAAGGAATGCATAATGATTTTGCTAATAGATTTGGTATTGTTGTTGGTTTCATTTCATGCAGATTTTTCGATTACAGAGAATTTAAATATACTTCGATTCACCAAGCAAATGCAAAGACGCTCACCCCAACAAATTAGAGACAAGATAGATTTTGATGGCAAAAACTGAATTTAACTAGACTCATGGCAGTGTGTTGGCCCAATACTTCCATGTGCAACCTGTAATTGACAAAAGTAAGTAGGTCTAAAGCTTGCAAACGTAACATTTAACCAGCGACCGTCATGCTTATTTGCATAACCTTTAACTAGTAAAATGGCTTGCACATAATGTTTGTAAAAATAACCTTTAACTAGTGACAGTTCGTAGGCCTTGCACTTGTAATTGCAACCTTTAATTGGCAACAGTCGGTAAGTCTTATCGTTTTGCGAGCGCAATCTTTGACTGACGAGAGCGCGATTATTCAACACTTGCTGAAGTACCCTTCGACTGCGACAACTTATACGCTACCGGTTTAAAATGAAACTGTTAACTGGTTACATTAAGTATACCTATCTACTTAAGATGCTACTGTTGTATTATCTTCAAATAAATGTCTAGTATGAGCAATTCCATTAACAATGACGATGCAAATGAATTAAGAGGCATTGTAGAGACAAGACTAAAACAAAACTGAGTTTACGACGTTAGGATTATCACCCAAAGTGATTTCCTGTACAACGACAATAACATTTTCCTGAAGGCTTCAGCGAGGCTATTTTCACCCTTGACACAAGAAAAACAAGTCGATCACAAACAGTGTGAGTCAGCAGGTACACACATTTTGCGGTTAGTGCAAATGACTTTTCCTACGGTGGAACTCAAATTCTTGACAATCTGGATCCTAAAAAGGGAACTGAACCACCCACGCATCCCATCGAAGAGAATATGAGAAAATAAGTAGCAACCTCAGATCGCTGGATATAAGATAAAATTTTGCTAGATTTTATAGTATACATAACTGTAACTTTAACACAATAAAATTTTTGATTATCGTAACTAATGTCAAAGAAAAAATCTTAAAGAAAAATGCTAGAGCAGAATAACGAATATATTGCAATAATGATCATTAGAAGAGACCTTAATTCAATAGAATAGTTCACCTTTAAATCCCACAAAGGTACACCGCCCATTCGGACGAAAGCTTCCCTTTTTTTGCCCTTTTGCCGAATTCTCTTGCTATCATTTAATCACCAATGTATTATTATTACCGAATAATGGACTTTCTTTCAGTGCCAAATATCATGGTACTTACGTTATGATGATCCGTTCTGCCGTTGCTTTAAGTTCTGGGCAATTACCAACATCTCGGGGAAGGATTTGCCGAATGTCGTCTTGCATGAGGGCCTTATTGAGGAACAAAGCCTGGAAAGGAAAAAAAGATATTATAATTGTTGCTGTAATTGATGCTATTACTGATGTTGGTGTTGCTCAAAATTTCGTATCAATTTGCAAATTTCCTAAGATTAAAAAAATCACCACAGTTAAGTTGAAAATCACTAGTAATTAAACTTTCATGTTGTATTAATCACCTTCACGCTCCGCCACCAGATTCAGTATAGTGATTCCGTCACTTTCATCTCGTCGATGATAATTGTTGCAGAATAATCATTTCGTGAAAATAATGATTAAAAAAAAAAAGCTAAAATTCTTTCGAACTGGAATAAGCCATTGTGATAATCCTACAGTCACCACAAAATAAATCTAACAAAGCTTAATATTTCCATACATAATAAACCACGATTCCGAAAAAGACAATTTCTTTCTTCCAGGAATGCGCAAAACACGTAACAAGAACAGTATTCCTCTGTGGCGTACTAAACACTCGTTAGTCGCAACTACAACCAATGAACGTCCGAACTAAAGTGGTTAAGCTCGCTTCTGCTTAATAAGACTAACAGCAAAGACACGGTTCGAAAACTTGATAACGGGACCCAAAAAATATTTCCTAACAATTAACAGCGTCTTCCATTTTCATTTACCAGTTTCAAATCGCGGCTTTCGTGCGTGTTCCGTATAAATTATCAAAATTTGTTTCCCTCTTACGGATAAAAGGAAATAGAGCTTGGATTTAAAAATGTTTATCAGAGCAAGCATTTCCTTTCAGAAAAAAAACACAAGTAAGAGGTCTAAGCATTTCTTTTTATACAATTACTAAACACAAAATATGTGTTCATTTGCAATGATATACTACACTGAAACATGATACTGATAAATGCTCTCTCTCTCTCTCTCTCTCTCTCTCTCTTCTCTCTCTCTCTCTCTCTCTCTCTCTCTCTCACTATGTTACAAGCAACGCACGAATAAGAACCAAAAATATGAAGTATTTTTCACTATTTCTTTAGCGGCAGTTCAACATATACAGCATATATGGGATGTATTACAGTGGCAAATCACTTCACAAAAAAATAAAATAAATAAATAAAAATAGAATCAATATATATCCTCGTGGTACATCAAACTTTCTTTAGAACGCGATGAAGGCTAGATTTCTTCTCAGTTCTGTGACAAAATGACCGATTACTCTGTTTTTTTGTATTGTTTTTACCTTTGTTTTTTGTTTGGGAGAAAAATGAATGCTTGAAACTAAATTTCACGGAAACAAAAAACGAGACAAATGGCTATGGCTGAGAATAAAGCAGCTGACTCGGTTTCTGTCGTCGTTTTACAGCTGTTAATATTCCGAAAACTTTCCAACCAAGATTTATTGACATAACATAACTTCAGAATAAGAATGGCTTTCGTAGACTCGGTCTTTCTAGGCCGATATTTCTTAAGGAAAAGGTAACTTTTGTGCAATCAGTTTTATCTGGCACAGAATCTGGCCCTCTTTTATTACTGGTATGGTTTTGGGAGCGTTAGAAAACTTATAATGGAAAAAGTCAAAATCATGTTAAATCTAAATTAGGATTCAAATCACTGTCATCATGGTCCATCTGATGAAATATTCGTTTAATTATACCTGTAGAGGAATTCTTCCAGTTGTAGATCCAATGTAATTTGATTATCTATATTAAATAAGATTATTAACAGCCTCTCCAGACACATAAAATTACCCGTCATTACACAAAGGCGAGTATGCACTGTATTTGCGAGCATGTCTTAGTATGTTTGTGTGCAACACCAACATTACATATGAAGAATTACCTAGATTATGTCATGGCAAAAGACAGTATATAATATGTTGATGCAATCCATTGTCCAAGTCATAAATGAAAATGTATAATGGTTAGTTATATTTTAGAAACATGGAAAAAGAATGGAAAAGAATTGGTTGAGAATATTCCTGCTGCCTGTTGTTAAAAATTAAGAGCCGTGTAATTCCTCTAATACCCTCATATCCTCTCTGTTTTGACATAAATAGGGAAAAATGCTGTGGAAGTTTATGGCCCAGGAGACTCAGTTTCAATCTTGCAGTTATGGTTGTGCCAATGTCCTTAGTTTTGATGTTCAGAGGAGCCACCCTACAGTAAGGGAAATAATTAACCAAGGAAAAAAATTACATAAGCAGATGTACGTGGAAAAAAATTTACTGGAAAATGAGAAATTTCTGATAAAATCAAAAGCGTCCAGGAAACTCAACTTGGTCATTTTCAGTTCCTGTCATTTAAGAAGAGAGCTCAATTAAGTTTCTAGTGCGGGTCTGAATAAGAACTTTCAGATCCACAAAAAATGCTCTCCACAGTTCTGCGTCAGAAAACGAATGTAATTAAGCTAATGGACCCGTTTGCTGTACTGATTAAAATAGTTGTTTTAACTGGAATTCATTACGACCAATGACACCAAGGGCGCAATTGCGTTTTCCTGTGGAAAACCCCGGTTACCATTTCCTAAAAAAAGTTATTTTTATCTTTATCTTTTATTTGTAACAATATTGAAGGAAGTCAGTGAACGAATTCAGTAAGAAAAAAAGCTTTTCTAAAGATCTTTAAAAATCTGTGACAAAACCCTGAAGGAATTGTTTGTTTAAACAACGTGAAAAGGCTCTCGCAGTATTTTCTATGTTTAGTTTAGAAGCGAGGATATAAAAAGGAAAAAAAATATCTTTGGAGAATTCACCAGTATACCAAACCTTAGTTACCGTAACGAAATCTTCGGTATTTAAAAAATCCAGTTGGATGAATTAGTATAAGAGCTGCCACTATATTTACAATTGTGTTGTCTGGGAAGTAAATGAAACTAAAAATCATGTCTTTTACATGGTGCCAAACCTACACTATCTGTGATAAATACTAGATTTATGGAGCTGATTTCAGTTATTAAAAAAAAAAAAAAGAGTCCACGTAAAGCGTTCAAAAATAAGGATCTCTGTCTCTGTCTCTCTCTCTCACACACACACACACACACACTTGATCCCATAAGAGACAAAACTTTTTCACTTGAGATTCAAGATAAATAGCCAAAAGGAATCCATTCACCTTTCTTTCTAGATCTCCCATTTAGTGACGACACTGAATGTGAGTTTGCTATTGTTTTTCCTCCTTTTAGGCAACAATATTCATTCAGCTAACTATATTTTCAGTTACTCGTCATTTCTGCATAAGCGACTTTATTAATGAGTGAAATTATTCATTTATTTGTTTATATACTTGTTTATCTACTTATCAAATGGCCAATTCCTTTGCTATTTTGTGATTTGCAGTCGCTTTCTGATATTTATTATTTCGAACAAAGCGAGTAAAAGAGATATTCCAAGTTTAGAGCCGTTTCACTTAGTGCACATTTGTCGTAAATTTTTCACATGAAATTCTTATACATACAAATATTAATCTAAATCAACCCGTTGTATCATAATGACTACACCCCTGGAATAACTTAAGCCGCAAAGATTTACATAAGTGCGCCTATACTGACAAGGATTGGAACACTTGTCTTTCTGGGTTACAACATTAGACAGTGACTTTATCCAATCTTTTTTGGTTATTTGCAAATCAGCTTTCAATTGGACCTCTGTATAGCAGTGCATTGATTTGGAAACAAAATTCTAAGAGATTTCAGAATTTTATCAAAACCAAGACTCTATACACATTTCATTCTCTTCCATTTTCCTGAATGAAAGCGACAAAGACTTCGTTTTTTTCCATAACGGTTAATAACTTAATTGTATTCTGCAACTCCGGTCGATTTGTCCTGAGCAAACAGGAAAGAGGAATTGCTTACCCTCGAGCCGAGAAGTTGATGCAGGATGCAAATAACGGAAAATGAGCGAAAATTGTCCTGAATTGCATGCAGAGACCTTCGGCCCAGAGTAGAACAAGTTACTGCCGAAGGCTATTTACTTCCACAGCGCTTTCTCTCTCTTTAGTTTCTTTAGTTTATGGCTTAAATTCTAAGGGGTTGCCGAAACTAAATTTTCATATTCGGTCATTATAGTAAATATCAAATATTATCATTCCTCTATGTATAAACATTCTCTATATAATAAAACGCAATGTGAAATCGTATAGCCTATTCAATTTTCAACTGTGTGACGCTGAAACCCTACGGGCAATGCTCTGCACGTTTAGTCCCTCCCTCAGTCGTCCTGTCCTGGCCGTCCCCGCCCCCCGCCCCCCCACCCCAAACACAGGTCCTTATGTAAGTTTGTAGAATGAAGCTAACTTGGTTAGTTATTCTGGAGTTTACGTCACATCAATAAGGTCATCGTCTTGTCTCGATCTCTCATATATTACCGTCGTTTCCGACGGCACGGAATGCCGATTCGTACCATAAATGAGATAATTTCAACAGTCGTTAGTTGTTTCACAGATATTAGTTTAGTCAGTG
>JANJGK010003775.1:22500-40000 GCA_039081455.1 Macrobrachium rosenbergii
TGGCCCGAGACACGAGGTCAGAGAAGTGCATACGAAAGCCACATTTCTTCACTTTATAAGGTTAATGTTAATGACTGGTTTAACACAATTGTCATCGGGCTCTGTGTACAAAAGTCACGATTCAATCATTCTTGGAGCAAATTTATTACTTTCAGTTACTAAACTACTCCCTTTACCTCATTAAAAATGTTAATAGATTGATGTTTGGCAATGCCAGATCGATGTTTGGCAATGCCAGATCAGTTTCAATCCTAACCACGGTATTTGATTTATTTTTTCATCTTATCCCCGAATATTTTTCTCCATATTCAGTTGACTGTTGTCTTGGAACAATATACACAAGAAAAAAAATAACGTCAAAGATGGAAAAAACATTTTCATACTAAAATTTCTCTATTTACAGAAAAGTTCAGTCAACAAACATCTTTTAACCATTTAATCACATACACACACACACACACACACACACACACACACACACACGTGTTTGTCCTTCAACTATGTTTGCATCCGCTAATTCTCACCTTCACCATAAAGGACCCAGCTTATAAGATTTGACCATTCTTAAGAGATTAACGAAGGGTTATTGTTTCTTAACTGACAGATACAGATGTCAATACTTGACCTGAGAATCGAGATTGTAGATGTGGCAACATGTATGCCACGTTTCGTAAATATGATATTGAAAAACTGTTTAAAATATTGATCAATAACAACTTCATACATAAAAATCATGTTTAGTAAATATTTCAGAGTAATTCCACTCAGTTTTGTTATATAACAACGACCTATATTCCATGAAATTTTTCTTAGAATGGAAGTTTGGCAACGCACGTAAATGTCTCTCGTCCCCACAAAACCCTCACCTTAGATTGGTACTACTATAGTCCTAGGAATTTTTCTTTATAGTAGGGCGCATGTCCGAGGAAAACGAGAGAGAGAATCGCCGAAAACTTAGCTTTGGAAGCCTTTGCACGCGGCTTGCATGCCATTCAATTAGGTTATACAGGTGATAAATCATTAAAGGAATAGTGCGCATATTCCTCCTGTAGAAACGAGTGATTTCGAAACCGAATCATTAGATATAAGCGCGAGACCTCGACGTCAACCACGTGTTCGAAAGTCAGATTAGCATTGCTGACGCATTTTTACCCCCTCTCTCTCTCTCGTTTTAGAAATAGGAGCGAAAGCGTATATTATACGCCCAGGACGAAAAGGGTCAACAACCGTGTTTACGTCGTTCATTCATTTGGCGCAGACGGCCTTGACCGTCCATTCCGTGGCCCAGTTAGGAAAACATTTGTTTGTTTGATTTGCTTCGCTCTACCAAATTTTGCATTGTTGGGGGTCTGACATTATATGTTCTGTATTGTTCTGTTTTTTTTTGTGTTTCGTTTGTGCTTTTACTACGGCTGCGTGTGTTGCCTATCTGTTGTGAATGTGGGATGGCCACCCACCTAATTGCCCTTGAGAATTACACTTCTCCCATAAGTCAGTAAAACTAGCGCCCTCGCTGATCAGACGTCGTCTGTGCGGAAATTCCCGGGCGCCCATATATTCTATTCTTGTCCCCAATAAATCCGTGTCGTCGGTCCGTTGGTGAGACCAATTAATTTTCCATTCAGTCCCCAAGTGAGCCCGTTTCGTCGGTAATTCGGGAGACCTAAATATATATCCCAATCTAGTCCCCAAGTAAGCCCGTTTTGTCGGTAATCAGGGAGACCTATACATCCCTGTCTTGTCCCCAATCAGCCCGCTTCGTCGGTAAATTGGGAGACCAATCATTGCTAATTTATCGTCCCCAATCAGCCCGTTTTGTCGGTAAATCGGGAGACCAATCATCGCTAATTCTTCGTCCCCAATCAGCCCGCTTCGTCGGTAAATCGGGAGACCAATCATCGCTAATTCATCGTCCCCAATCAGCCCGCTCCGTCGGTAAACCGGGAGACCAATCATTGCTAATTCATCGTCCCCCAATCAGCCCGCTTCGTCGGTAAATAGGGAGACCAATCATCGCTAATTCTTCGTCCCCAATCAGCCCGCTTCGTCGGTAAATCGGGAGACCAATCATCGCTAATTCATCGTCCCCAATCAGCCCGCTCCGTCGGTAAACCGGGAGACCAATCATTGCTAATTCATCGTCCCCCAATCAGCCCGCTTCGTCGGTAAATAGGGAGACCAATCATCGCTAATTCATCGTCCCCAATCAGCCCGCTCCGTCGGTAAACCGGGAGACCAATCATTGCTAATTCATCGTCCCCCAATCAGCCCGCTTCGTCGGTAAATAGGGAGACCAATCATCGCTAATTCATCGTCCCCAATCAGCCCGCTTCGTCGGTAAATAGGGAGACCAATCATTGCTAATTCATCGTCCCCAAATCAGCCCGCTTCGTCGGTAAATCGGGAGACCAATCATCGCTAATTCATCGTCCCCAATCAGCCCGCTTCGTCGGTAAACCGGGAGACCAATTATTGCTAATTCATCGTCCCCAATCAGCCCGCTTCGTCGGTAAACCGGGAGATCAATCATTGCTAATTCATCGTCCCCAATCAGCCCGCTCCGTCGGTAAATCGGGAGACCAGTCATAGCTAATTCATCGTCCCCAATCAGCCCGCTTCGTCGGTAAACCGGGAGACCAATCCTTGCTAATTCATCGTCCCCAATCAGCCGCTCCGTCGGTAAATAGGGAGACCAATCATCGCTAACTTATCGTCCCCACTCAGCCCATTTTGTCGGTAAATCGGGAGACCAATCATACGTCCTTTGAAAAAGTGTCCAAGATTCCCACAGCTCTGGGAAATTAATTCTGTGTGTTACTAGCGTCCTCTCCCGCCTGCAAAATGTCGACACGGTCTCAGCAGAGCGAGGATTTCAAGTTCTTCATGTCCTCAGGGAAGGAACTCGGCCTTTCCGGGAGAGAACTAAGAGACTGGGTACAGGAGAGGATGGACGCCATACAGGCAGAACGACAGGCTCAGGAGAGACAAGTAGAAGCAGAAAGACAGGCTCAGGAGAGACGAGACGAAGCCGCACGGCAGGAACGAGAAGCAGAGAGACAGGAACGGGAGGCAGAGAGGCTGGCTCGGGAGAAACGGGAGGACGCAGAGAGACAGGAACGTGAGGCAGAAAGACTAGCCCAGGAGAAACGAGACGCAGCAGAGAGACTGGCCCAGGAGAAACGAGAAGAAGCCGAGAGGGAAGAAAGGGACAAGCAGCGTGCCCATGAGCTCGCAATGCTGCAACAGAGTGGCCCTTCGCCTCCACCTGCCCCCCAGGGAATGAGTGCCTTCAGCCAGGCTATCGCCTGCATGCCAAAGTGGACGGAGGCCGAGCCCGAGGTGTGGCTCGACAGCGCCGAGACAGTGTTAAAGGCCTGCCCCCTGAGTGCCGCCGAACTCTCCCTGGTGTTGGGCAAGTTCCTTGGAGGGAAGGCCCTGATTGCCTACAGGGCCCTCCCGCCGGAGGAGCAGGAAAATTGGGAGGTCGTACGCCAGACTATTGCCAAGGCGTACGAGATAACCCCTGAACGCTGGAGGAGGCGCTGGCGCGGGCTAGTGAAGGAGGCCAATCAAACCTGGGCAGACTGGGCCTACAAGTCCGAGCGTGCCCGTGCCAAATGGTTCGAGGCCGTGGGGGTTACGACCCTCAACGATGCCATCGAACAAATACAAATAGAGAACTTCCTACTCTACACCCCGCCGGCCCTCGCCACGCACATCGCTGAGAAGGAGCCCCCCACCTTAGCTGATTGCTGCCGAATAGCGGATCTATGGGACACCCATCACCCCCAGGAGAGCTCGCTGCAGCGCAAAATTACGCCACCCGCCTACCTATCAGGTGCCCCTCCGCCGAAGAATGGGCAATCACAGAAGCCCGTCGTGTGCGGGTTCTGTAAAAAGATCGGGCATGCCAAGGAGCAATGCCGCAGTAAACCACCCGCGTCTCTCTCTCCCGGACAGCCCCCTAATAAGTCGCCTGCGCCCTCTGCCGGGGCAGTGCGAAGAGATTTCAGCCAAACCTTTTGCACGGCGTGCAAGGTTTATGGCCACTCTTCCTCATGGGCAAAATGCCCTAGAAATAATAAGGCAGGAACTCCCGCCGTCGCCCTGGCAGTAACGAATCCCGAGTCCTTAGGCCCTCCTGCCGAGGGTCCCATCTATGTGGCACCTCCTCGCGGTAAATACTCAGCACGCCAGGTCAAAGCATTTGACGACTCTGGCGCGCAAATTTCCCTCATAAGGAGGGACAAAGTTCCCTATGGAGCTATAATAGACCGACGCAAGCTCGTCACCATTGAGGGCATTAACAATTTTAAAATGATCCTCCCTACGGTCCAACTGAGGGTCACCCGACCCCACAGAGCCAGGACCCTTCGTCTCGCCGTAGCGAAACACATTCCAGGAGACTATGACGTCCTCCTGGGCCAAGACTTTACGTCCCATCTCAAGCCACCACCATTCCGGGGTCCCCATTCCCCAATAAATCATCCAAATCCGAGTCCAGTGCCCGGCACGGCATCCGTGCCAGTGCCGAGGCCTCAGCCAGATCTCCCTTCAGGAGAATCTCGGCCTGCAGCTCCTCTGCCAGTGCCCCTTCGGCGCACTGAGCAGTGCCAGTCTCCGTCCGTCCAGACAGACGAGACCACCACCACATCGCCACCAGCGCCAGTGCCAATGTCAGTGCCTGAGCTGGTCACCCCTGCAAGCAAGTCGACCCCGCCCCCTCTGGCCGTCCCCTCTCTCTCGCCGCCCGCCGCAGATTCTTCCGCGAGTCATGATTCTGCCCCGCCTTCCTGGGCCGATGAACTCTGCGATCTGCGCCGGTTAATGTCCGAGATGGCGAACAAGATTCCTGGGTCAGCTGTCGCAGCAGCTGGCCCAGATGGCACCCCTTGCCGCCCTTTGGCCTCGGGCCCTCCGATTCCCCGGCCAAGGACAACGGTCCAAGGAGGAGAGGTTCGCGGCGGAGTTACCACGGGTGTGGGCGATCGCAGGTAGTCCACAAGGAGCCCCGAGCTCTTCTGGCCCCTGTGCAAACCTGGCATAGGGCCCCCTTCTTCATCTTTGAACGTCTTGGCACCTTTCATCCAGGAGAGGATGTCAAGGCCTTCCGCTATCTTCTTCCTTTCTTTGGAATTTCTATCCCTCATCCTTCTCTATCGATCTTTCCTTCACACTTTCCCTTACTTATCACCGCAAGCGGCAGTTAACATATGGGATATCATCCCCTTTTAAAATGCATAAATCATTTTATTTTTTGAAGAAGTAAGAGAGACAGAGTGGGAAGTAGTACGCCCTTACGCCCGTCCTTTGGGCACAAGGCAGGTGTGTCAGCTCTTCCTGAAGGGGTCGCGCATTTTGGGTTTCTTTTCCCCGCCCTTGGGCTGAGAGTTAGCTCTGACCGTCGTCTGTTGGCGACGGAAGTTAGAAAAAGAAGTAAATCATAAATACCTCACTCTGTTATCCTTTATTTTCTACGTATATTATTTACTTTTGCATTTAATCTTTTCTTTTTTTTTACGAATCTTGAGTCACAAGACTCCTGCCCTTACGAATTTTAACGTTGCCCTTTTAATCACCGCGGTGCGGCCCGCCCTTTAGTATGAAGTAATATCCTTCGCTGTTGTTCTGTGTAGTTTCCTTTATTTTTATTTACATTTCTTTTTTTTTTTTTTTTTTAATTGTCCCTGTGGAGAATGTTATCCTTGTCCATTTTCCCCTTCATTTGTTTATCCTCCCATTCATAAGTCGAGTAGTCTATTTATAGCTTACACCCGAGTTGTAAGCTGCAGACGTAAAAATTTAGCGTCATTTAAGTTGGCGAGTTAAAACCCGCGAATAATCTCTTTGCCTCACAGCTGTCAAGTTCTTGCCCCTTCAGATTAGCGTTCGTGGGAAATATTAGTTATGCTCGTCGAGCTTGTGAACAATTGGAGGTCGATTGAAAAGAAGAATTGAATTCTATTATTACAATTTTGGTAAAGGGGATATTAATTAATACCTACAATGTATTGTCACGAATGCCGCCTCTTCAAGGCACAAGTAATAGCATGCCTGTAATTCCAGGATAGCATTAAGGAATCAGTGGGTTTACATTTGTTTCCTTTTAAATTCTGCCTTGTATGTTTTATTTTGTTGTTGTTATTTTGAAATTTTGAAGTGTTCTTTGTTTATTTTCTTTTGAGCGCCTTATTACCCCAGTAAAGTAAATCGAATAAAGAATGGGTAGAAACAGTACTTAGGAAGTATTTGAGCAATAATTAATTTGCAAGCAAGTTTACCCTTTTATTGTATATTCTAAATTGCACTCTGCTCCTAAAGTAAACCTTCAGTTTGTTATTGATTAGTGTGGCATCAGAGTTTTACAAATAAAGTAAAGTAAAGGTTGTAGTAAAGTAAAAGATAGAATAAAGTCGAACGTTTTCTTCGCTCATTTTTGCTGTTGTCAATATTCGCACCCGTTTATAGGTGTGAATATTATCTTGCCAGGGGAGCTGTAAAGATTAGCGCCAAAATACGCTATGAAACTGTTCTCCTTTCCTGCTTTGGGTTGGTTTGAACCTTTGAAGATCGGGGGTATATAAGGGCTCAGAAAATATAATTGTTGGGGACCAGTAATCTGCTTTGCACCGTTTTCTTTGGTACAGAAAGATGAAAATACCATTTTCTATGAGATAGCAGCGTGCCCTGGGTCAGGACATCGGCCCCCCCCCCCCTACCCCAGTCCAGAAGCAATAAAAGGTCAGGGCGAAGGCAGCCCTCTCTCACACGCGCTCGCTAGTTTAAGCCGAGAACAAGTCCAGTCTCGGGCCGTTGCTCGTGCCCTCCTCTTCCGCTCGCCGCCACGTGGATCCCATCGCCGCCCTGTGTGCCCCGTGTTCCATTCCACGTGGCCTTAGAAGACTGCAAGGGGGATTGCAAGTCTTCCAAACGCGAGCTGACATTAAACAGCGGCCTTTTCATCATCCCAAGGGCGCCCTTTTCCGCCCCAATCTACGATTTGAAGAAATACCTTGGAGAGGGAGGCTACCATTTATCCACGCTCCCACACGTGTTTCTCGGCAGAAGACGTCGTCATCCCTGCGCCCCTACAAATGTGGTAATGTACCCAAAACGAGTTGCTAGTCACGATTACTTAGCCCTTTTGCATTTATTAATCTCTGGGCCTATAACTTTGTGTTCCCTGATATTCCTTGGTTCAAGCCAGGCCCACGTGTTCACAGCTTCTTTCCTCTGAGTCACAAGTAACGCCTCGGGGAGTCCTTGGCGCCTTCAGTGCACCCCCGAGTAATTCAATCCCCAAATTCCAGCATTAGATGTGTAACGTGGGTCCAAATATCGTTTCAGAAAGACGCCTGTAGCAGAATTATCCTTGGTCCGTGTTCCTGGCATTCCCAAGCTCCCCCCCCTTCGGGAGGACTTCTACGGCAGTAATTTACCGTATTTTCAGTTAATTTTCCTTTTGACCTTGTGTGCTATCAAATATAACTATTTTTATATCCACGTGTTTCACGCACTTCCCCTAGTGAAGAGCCCTCCGCTCCGTGTACTTCTTTTTTTGTTTGTGTTTTATATGTCCTGGGTATCTTACAAGGCCATTTTCGAGTAAAAGTAATAATTGTGGAGTCATAAGATCCACCTGCACCAGGAAACATATAAAAAAAAAAAAAAATATATATATATATATATATATATATATATATATATATATATATATATATATATATACATATATATACATATATATATATATATATATATATATATATATATATATATATATATATATATATATATATATACATACATATATATATATATATATATATATATATATATATATATATATATATATATATATATATATATATATATATATAATGAATATTTTAGCATATTCTCATCGCTGAATCAAAACCAGAATTGCACTTAGCATATAATGAAAAGCTAAAAATAACCGAAAAACTTACTTTTAGATAATGACCCTCAAAACAAAGTAAGAAAAGTAAGAAAAAGAAAGAAACGTCCATCAGGGAAAGTCCGAAGAACTAAATCTTTCACCGGAGAAGAATAAAACTTTCTCGGATATAAAATATGCAGAAGTTGCCAGATGAATGGTACTTGTTCTGGACAAGAGAAGAGACCAAGACTCGGAGGAAAAGTTGAATGGGAAGTCGGTGCAGACCAGCTTTCAATTGTAAAGAACGTTTAGGTGGCTGGGTGGAGGTGGGTGCGGGGTTGGTGGGCGTAGAGTTGGGGGTTGAGGACAGGGAGCTTGATCGTGAAGGAGATTGACTTTTGGGCATGAAGGGATGAGATTCGATGCTATTCATAAGGGATTCTAATACTTTTTGTAATTATATATATATATATATATATATATATATATATATATATATATATATATATATATATATATATGTATATATATATATACATATATATATACATATATTATATATATATATATATATATATATATATATATATATATATATATATATATATATATATATATATATATGAAAAAGCCCATAAAACACTATTTGAACGTTGCAACTATATATTTAGAGCATTGCCTTCTGTGCCCCTGTTCACTGGTAAAATATGGACAGATGATGTGTTACAAGGGTATATATACAAAGTATATGTACAGTAGGTGTGGCAGTAAGTCTCCGTTGGTATGCAGGTGACCACTGACCCAGGAAGGAGACTTCCTGCCACACCTATATATGCTTTGCATATATTATACTCTCGTAACACATCATCTGTTGATATTTTACCACTGAACAGGGCCACAGAAGGAAGTGCTCGAAATATATGCTTGCAACGTTCAAACAGTGTTTTATGGGCCTCTTTTTCTTCATATTATACTGTTGTATTGCAGTAAAAGACATTCATATATATATATATATATATATATATATATATATATATATATATATATATATATATATATATATATATATATATATATATATATATATATATATATAAATATATATATATATATATATATATATATATATATATATATATATATATATATATATATATGTATATATATATATATATATATATATATATATATATATATATATATATATATATATATATATATATATATATATATATATATATATATATATATAATGGAATGAAAAAAATACTCTCTTTGAGAACTGGAAGACTTTCCTTCTCTCTCACGGTTCTTATGGAGATCAAATTTTTCCCGTGGGGACCGGGTAGTTATGGTGGGTACTTGGATGGGTGGCCACCAAGAAATGTGAAGACACCGCTGCGCATGAACCCTCGTGCCAAAATGCATTACTGAAAATTGGAATGATGACTCCTCCTGGAGTCGGCCTCTCTAGATATGAAAAAGTATACGATAAATGACAATTGAAAATAGAGCGGACTTCGGAGTGGGGTGTGGGTTGTGGGGGGATGGGGATCTAGAGGATAATTAAATAGTTTGTTTAAAATAGTCATTGAGTTACAGAAATTTGTAAATACATATGATATCCTCAGCAGAAGGTCTTGGCTAAAACATAAGTTACATAAAATGAGATGAGATTTATAACAACAATTTCATTACTTTAATGACCTGATTTTAAAGGACTGCCAAACCTTATCGAGTAAACCAGAAACATAGCCTTAAAAGTTATTTAAAAATGTTATCGTCTTCATCACCATAACCATTATTATTATTATTATTATTATTATTATTATTATTATTATTATTATTATTATTATTAATTTGTAATTTAAGGAGACAAGAGTGTTAAAAATCTTAAACTTTTTACATATACTCAGAGCTGATACACAAACTCACTATTACAGAGTCAAGTTAGCGTAAAATAAGTTCATTAAAAAGAAAAATAAAGAAGTGTTCTTATACTACTAACAGAAATTGTATGAGAAACTCAGGAAAAGGCTTAGTAAGTAAGGCACGCCATATCATCTACAACAGAGCCAAAAGAAATTTTTTCACATAGAAAAGACCACTAAACAATTGCTTTAAGAATAACCGAGAGAATGAGACTTCATTATTGGTGAAAAAAGCACTTATTTAGAGCTAAGAATAAAGTTAAGATTATACACCTCAAACTTCCCGAAAGAATAAGGAGTTCAGATAATGATGGCGTTATTCTGCCGCTAGCATTTTGTATGGCGTGAATCGAGTCCGAGGTTAGAATTGCTCTGCCTCCAATCGACGGAAATATTGGACGATTTACTCCCGATTCCTTCACCTGCCTATGTAAATATCGATTTATCTATCTCTACACACACACACAAATATATGTACTGCATGTATATAATATATATATGTGTATATATACATACACACACGCACACACACACACACACACACACACACACACACACACACATATATATATATATATATATATATATATATATATATATATATATATATATGTGTGTGTGTGTGTGTGTGTGTGTGTGTGTGTGTATATGCATGTGTGTAAGGTCACATTTTTTACATTTACGAACTTTATTCTACAAATGCTGTTTAATATCCATTTCACTCAGCCGAAGAGGAACTGTAATTGACAAGCAGTTCGTCGCCTGGGAGATTCGATCCCCCGAAAACGGCAACCTCCGACTTCAATGATGGTGATTTTGTAGAGGTTAAGATACAAGACAGCCTGGCCTGACAACCTATCGAGGAAAAAACGAGTCAGTCATGTCCTGTTTAGGGCCATTATGCCTCTGTTGACCGAAACGCTAATGAGGTATATGCTATAAGTGCGACAGTCGAGTCCTCGAACTAACATTCTTCTGTTAAGAAAAGAAAAGTCGTAAAAAACACATCGAAGAAATGTCTTAAAGACGCAAGAACGTGTGTTTCGTCGAGAGAAAATATTTTATTTTGCAACACATTCCATTGTTTTTGAGACACGTCTCTCCGGACTGTATCTGACAGAGAAAGAGAGAGACCTGTTGAAAGAGACACCCTGATTTGCATAGCATTTCTTTTCCTTGGAAAAATTTCTGTGTGCTTTTACTGACGCATCTGGCGTCTTACTTTGAGAGAGAGAGAGAGAGAGAGAGAGAGAGAGAGAGAGAGAGAGAGAGAGAGAGAGAGAGAGAGAGAGAGGTGGAGGAAGAGGACTAAGGAGAATTACAACAACAGCGGGTTATTCTCCCAGTTTATTTTGACTAAGCAAACTAATTACCTTCACACTAATTACCTTGATTAAAAGAGAGAGAGAGAGAGAGAGAGAGAGAGAGAGAGAGAGAGAGATAAATGGACTTATAAATTCCCCTTCGGTGATAATTCCCCATCGGGGATATTCCCGAGGTAGCGTGAATTTGATATTGAGCGACATTTGTAGCTTCATGATTGTATATAAATCACGGTGTGATAAAAAATTTCATGATAAGAGATGCGTGTTCTAAACGTACCAATGAACTGTCATGGTGGAGGTGGGTTAATGCCGAGGCTAAGTACAATTTCCCCGCTCACAACGGGTAAACAAGTACAGCAGACTCGGCATTGACTTAAACCTCTCTTGATATCTCAGTAGTAGAACGTCGACTGGAGTTGCTGGATAAGTATCTGTGACGAGGGATCGCCACTCGGCAGTACCAATCCATTTATCACTTATAAATTCCCTTTCGGTGATAATTCCCCATCGGGGATATTCCCGAGGTAGCGTGAATTTGATATTAAGCAACATTTGTAGTTTCATGATTGTATATAAATCACGGTGTGATAAAAAATTTCATAATAAGAGCTGCATGTTCCAAACGTGCCAATGAAATGTCATGGTGGAGGTGGGTTAATGCCGAGGCTAAGTACAATTTCCCCGCTCACGACGGGTAAACAAGTACAGCAGACTCGGCACTGACTTATACCTCTCTTGATAGCTCAGTGGTAGAACGTCGACTGGAGTTGCTGGATAAGTACCTGTGACAAGGGATCGCGACCCAGCAGTACCAATTCATTCATCGCTTATAAATTCCCCTTTGGTGATAATTCCCCATCCGGGACATTCCCGAGGTAGCGTGAATTTAATATTAAGCGATATCTGTAGCTTCATGATTGCATATAAATCACGGTGTGATAAAAAATTTCATATATATATATATATATATATATATATATATATATATATATATATATATATATATATATATATATATATTATATATATATATATATATATATATATATATATATATATATATATATATATATATATATATATATATATATATATATATATATATATATATATATATATATATATAAACAGTCATGGAAAGCTACATTTAGAGATTTAACGATGAAATGGTTTGGACATGTAATGAGAAGGAATGTGAGGGCGCTTAACCCTAAAAGTAGTAGATATGAAAACAGAAGAACGAAGACCTGTAGGGAGACCCTGGAAATCATGGAAAATGGGCCAGGCAAACACGGCATGCGGAAGTGGAAGTGCACAAGACAGAGGATAGTCGGAAGGCCTCATTTTGTGTGGAAGCAGATGATGATGATGATGAAGATGATGATGATAATAGTGATGATGAAAAGATAACAACTGGAAGGGAAAATTTCAATGAGCAATATTTTTCAATGCTATAATTATGAATTTAAAAACTAATCAGAACATATTTCTAGAATTACTAGACACCATTGTTCAGATAAAATTCACTTTTACTTCATAAGCAATAAATAAAACGCCAACGAAATCTGCAAAATAATTCTTCAGGAGAATTGTCAGCTGACAAAAAATGAATGAGAAAGTCATATTTCGAGAATCCGCTGGGAAATAATCGCGTCTCTGTGAAATATAATACCCGGGCCTAAACTGCTCTGTCAAAGGTCATTATAGATAATTGCGGACTCATGAAAAATTAAGGCTAATCATTTTCTTATAACCAGAAACTAATAATGAGGATCTGAATGCTGCCTAATTAGGTCTTGGCCTCATTAAGCTTGTAATGTCTATTAGCTTGAAAAAAAATTTATGAATGAAGAATATTTCGACTTCTTTCTTCTGTTTCTTGCTTCATTGCGGTTATTTCGGTTTTACAATTGATTTTGTTCCTACTAGAATAATTCTAGAAAATATATAAAATACCGTGCACGATTAACTATAAAAATTATATATATATATATATATATATATATATATATATATATATATATATATATATATATATATATATATATATATATATATGATTATTATCACTTTTGTACGTGATTCATTTATCACACATTACCACAGGTGAAAAATAAGAAACGGGGTGTAGGTCCTGACCGGTTTCGACTTTATTTCCAAGCCATTGACGAAGGACTGATGATATATATATATATATATATATATATATATATATATATATATATATACATATACGAGAATGGTACTCATGACCTCAAATTTCACCAAAAGTTCACACAAATTACTCAGGAACATTTTTATGTCGTTAATGTTAATTTAATTCCTAAGAACCGATTCGCCATCTGTTCACTCTTTAAAACTATAGAGCGATTATCACCTTATATGTCATCTGGTGTTGTTCGTAAACATACTTGTCCTGAATGTCAAACAGGGACCTATGTGGGATCCACCAGTAGACGCCTTAAGGTGCGTATCGATTCTCATCGTGGCGTAAGCTTCCGTACTGGTAGCAAAATTTCAAACCCAGAACATTCCAATATCAGAAATCACTCCAAAATTTGTAAAACACATATCGATAATAAAGACTTCTGCATTTTAGGCCATACCACCAACCCTCAAGACATTGTTTTTCTGGAATCACTCTTATTTAAACAACTCGTTCCATCGTTAAACACTCATACGTCTTCCTTTCTCTGTGTTTACCTTGACTTGTGTTGCTTCTGTTTATGTTAACGTTTAGTTTAACTCTGTCACTCCTCTAAGTCGGCCATTAATCTTTTGTTCTGTAACTTCTTTCACGGCTATATTCATTTTTAGTTTAGTGTATATTCTGTTACCTTTCATTTCAATGTAGAGATTTAATTTTTTTTATTTTGTTCGTTTCTTTAATTTTAATGTTGTGTATAATTCTGAAATTTTGTATGAATAATTTTCATCTTTTTCAATTCTCAAGTTTTAGTTTTAGTTTTTACGATCTTACAAGGAATTTTATGTTTCATTTTAACAGCCCTGATGATAAAATTAGGAATAAAGATAGCTTGCACATTCTGTGTGTGTCCTCTTCCCTTTATAGATGATTTTTAATATGGATTGACTCCTGACTCCTTACACAAAGCTATATATATATATATATATATATATATATATATATATTATAATATATATATATATATATAATATATATATATATATATATATATTATATACATTTTCTTTATTAATAGCTAAATTACTACAAAACTCAGGATAAAGCATTATCATTTTAATTATCATTATTATTCAAGATGTCCACATACAAATTTTGAATAATCTGATAAAGGCTACAAAATATAATGGAGCCGTACAATACGGAACACAGTAGAGTGAAAGAAGTACAGCAGACGACAGATGAAAACTAAAAGAAAATATATGTATATAAATACCATTATTGACCCAAGGTCAGTTTTAAGGGAACACCAAGGAAGCTAAGCAATATCCCAGTCGACTTCTCCAAAACTTTATTCAATAAATCTAAGTTTGAGGGCTTGGCAAGGTTGTCGACTAACTTAAAAAAAAAAAAAAAAATATTTCGCAATGAAACTTTCACCGGAAGAGGTGATTCACACGAGCATTGAGGAAAATAGCGTTAAAGAAATGAGATTCTTGGCTGAAAGATTACGGGAAAGAGTTGGAACTGGAAGACAAATCATGGACTCAGTATGAATGACATCTTGGGGCTGGTTTTGACATTGCTGATTGCTTTCTCTGGTTTGGTTACTCCGTTCAGTCCTTTTCATTTTACGTACATGTTAGCGTGAAATCCTGGACTACTATTCTCTCTCTCTCTCTCTCTCTCTCTCTCTCTCTCTCTCTCTAACAGGAAAGAGATGGCGAATAATGCCTCTGTTGAGTATACCACAGAGAGAGAGAGAGAGAGAGAGAGAGAGAGAGAGAGAGAGAGAGAGACGGGACCGAGGGTGGTAAAAGTGAGAGGCATGAAGAAGATAAAAAAGGAAACACAAAACTAGAGAACTTCTGGTCAGTCATTACTGTCAGAGAGACAGACAGACAGACAGACAGACAGAGGGAGGGGGAAAAAGTTAAGTATACCTTAGTTTTACCAGACCACTGAGCTGATTAACAGCTCTCCTAGGGCTGGCCCGAAGGATTAGACTTATTTTACGTGGCTAAGAACCAATTGGTAACTTAGCAACGGGACCTACAGCTTATTGTGGAATCCGAACCACGTTATAGCGAGCAGCTTATTGTGGAATCCGAACCACGTTATAGCGAGAAATGAATTTCTATCACCAGAAATAAAATCTCTAACTCTCCGTCAGCCGGCCGGGGGAATTGAACTCCGGCCCATCGAGTGACAGTCCAATTTCACCCATACATCAGATCCAAAGAAAAATAAATTCAATGAACTTTTTGGCAGCGTAATTGACATTGAAGAGCGAAAATGAAAAGTTGTCTCAATATGATTTTCCGTCATCAAGATTTGTGATCACCTGCGTCCCCTTAGAATTGGAATTTCTTTTTCTTTTTATATATTCGGAAACAAACAATTATGAAGGACAAATCATTCACATTTGGAAATGGAATGATGTTGGACGTAGAGATGAATAACTGCTTTTTAACATAAGTTTTTGAAATCGACAAATCATCTAATCAATTCGTCAAACGAATATTTACAGAAACTCAGCACTGATTTCGTTGTAAACTGTAAACATTATTTTCTAATTCATAAATATACAGAATGTCTGAATAAATATTAGACGATTATGAAAGCACGCTCATCAGCAAGAACATGCTGTCAGGAGCACTGTAGCAGGAGACTGAATTTAAAAGGAAATTTAAACGGCCGGAGAGAAACGTTGACTTTAAAGGCGACTGATGTCTCTCGCGCTCTGCTGACATCAAAGCTACCGATGTCAGAGGCAAGACATAGGAGAAAAAGACGTCAGCAGCAGAGGGAAATTCATCCAAGCAAAATACGAAGAGGAGAAGGAAAGGTTGGACCCAGAGCCTGGATGTGATGGACAAGAACTGGATGTCCCGTACGTTAGTCATATCATCTTATTTCCGTTTCGTATTATATGAATGATGGAGGTGAGAGTCTAGACCCAAGGGATTTATATATATATATATATATATATATTATATATATATATATATATATATATAATATATATATATATATATATATATATAATATATATATATATATATATATATATATATATATATATATATATATATATATATATATATATATATGTATATATATATATATATTGTATATATGAAAAATAATCAATCATTATAAACAATCCAGTGGTATCCCAACATATATTTCAATTATTATTTTAACGCAATGTCCATCATTATCGCTAAATGACAGGACGTGATCCAAGCAATACAGGATTTTGTTTTCCAATTTCCTTACTGCTGCGAAATGAAAAAGGCGATCAGGTCTCAAATATTTTGACATGCTGTCAAGATTGAAGGTCAGAGGTTAAGCTAGTCATGGGAAGGAAGATTTTGATAATGTTCAAAATTCCGTTGCTATATTTATTAGTGATGGTAGTAATAATAGTAGTAGTTACAGGCTTATTTCCTGAAATTGTCGTAGTAATTAATGGAGATACAGGTGCAGTAATATTGATGCTCTTCTTATGATTGTTATAATAGCATTAACATGGAATGATATTGTGGTGATAAAAAGATTACTATTATTATCAAATTCCGTGACTGAATACGCCAAAAGATCTCTACAAGATGCAAAAATACATTCAGGAGTACCTTCTCTCTCTCTCTCTCTCTCTCTCTCTCTCTCTCTCTCTCTCTCACAACACACACACACACACACACACACACACAAACACACACACACATACACACATTGATTTTACTATAACTGCTCTATTGATATCCCACCAGTCATTTGTCTATCTGTCAGTCCTCTCTGCCTCAACAGCATTTCAAAAGTTCGCATTATGTAGGAGAATTCCTCTACTTCAGACCAACGATTTGTATCACAGAGTTAATAGAACTGAGGGTGGGGATTGTCCTTCATTCCCTCAAGAGGCTATTTGGGAAGAAGAAGGGGAAGGAGGAGGAGGAAGAGGAGGAGAAGGAGGAGGAGGAGGAGGAAATGCATTAGACAATAATTCTAAAGAATAAAAAAATAGTGGGAAAGTTAAGACAAGAAGACAATGAATCTCGTGTCAGGCTGCTCACAGCGTGATATTCATACCAAGTATGAGCTCCAGAATTTCCACTGACTCAGCTGTAGGATTAAGAATATCATTCCAAATTTGGTCACAAAGTAAAGCACGTAGAGTTAGTAAACATTAAAAAAA
>JANJGK010003775.1:47500-77201 GCA_039081455.1 Macrobrachium rosenbergii
GTTGCCAGTTAGAAATCTCTCATTAAAAATATATAAGGAAAAAAACTATAATGACCATATGCCTGATGTTCAGTATTCGATGTCCTAGTGAAATTACAATACGTTCAATTCTTTATATACTATGAGACTAAGTTAAGTTAAGTATACCTTAGTTTAACCAGACCACTGAGCTGATTAACAGCTCTCCTAGGGCTGGTCAGAAGGATTAGACTTATTTTATGTGGCTAAGAACCAATTGGTTACCTAGCAACGGGACCTAAAGCTATGAGACTGATTCGCATATATGTGTTCCATATATTTATCACGTAATAATGTCAACGTTTCCTTTCCATCCTAGTTAACTCTATTGACTCATAATTCTTGCATCCTCCTTTGTCATACGACCTTCCCCTTCGGTCATGCGACGTATTTCACGTTGTTCCTCGAAATGATATTCGTTTCATGTATCTTCAGTACAGCCAAATCAACATCCTCAAAGCGTCACGATTCATTTACATAATTAAGGAGCCTAGTCTCCGTTGTGAATGTTTTCCCTTCAGTTCAGTTTATGAATGTAATAAACTGAATAGTGAGTCTCTCTCTCTCTCTCTCTCTCTCTCTCTCTCTCTCTCTCTCTCTCTCTCTCTCTCT
This sequence comes from Macrobrachium rosenbergii, assembly GCA_039081455.1. NCBI lineage: Eukaryota > Metazoa > Arthropoda > Malacostraca > Decapoda > Palaemonidae > Macrobrachium > Macrobrachium rosenbergii. The sequence goes on from JANJGK010003775.1 coordinate 48,131, forward strand.
CTCTCTCTCTCTCTCTCTCATTTAAGACTCCAAGCGCATACATTTTTCCTTTCTATGCCACAAAGGCTCCAACTTTTGATTTTTATTGCGTGGTATATTAGTTCTGAAATTAACGGATCAAGATTAAGCTGCATTATTCTGAAATGGAAAAGAGCATAAAAGTAGTATTTGAATTTCCCTGCTATTAAAAAAAGGGAATAAATTGCAGGTTCGAGCAAATAACACAAAGACATACATAAACAAGGTGGTTTCTTTAATCTAAAACCATAATTTATTGATAAAAAAATTGAAATCCTTTCCTCGAAAATATTTATTTATGAGAGAAATTCAAATCTTTTTTTATCTAAGATATTCATTTCTCAGATATGTTTTAATTGTGGGGGGTGGGGAATATTTATCAGAAAAATTTTAATCCTTTCATCGAAAATGAAGTACTGGTAAGGAACGAAATATATTTAAGAGGCGAAATGAATTAACTGCAAATTGAAAATAATATAACGCTACAAAGTAAAATATATTTATCATGTAATTTGTACCTGAAAAGAAGACAAATGTACGACATCACTTTTTAATAGGAATTAAAATCCGTAAGATCTAAACAAACTACAAGGAATTAGGAATGATTTTTCTTCGCAACTTCCTGCTTAACCTTCCGCTGCACGGAAAAAGAAATAATCACATAATTCGTTACGTGGGTGCTTGCTGAGCTTAGTCAGTTTTTAGCAATTTTTTTCTTTTTTTTTCTTTGAAAGTTTTGATACACAAAGCGTGAACTAAGCCACTTTTAAATGCCGAGGCTAAAAGACCAACTATTTTTTTCTTTAGCTTAAAATCCTCCTGGAAGTTAGCTGTTTGTTTACTGTTATCCATAGTCGCACGAACATACACTTACATATTACAATGTGTGTGTGTGTGTACACACACACACACACACACACACACACATATATATATATATATTATATATATATATATATATATATATACTCGTATATATATATATATATATATATATATATATATATATATATATATATATATATATATATATATATATATATATATATATACTCGTATATATATATATATATATATATATATATATATATATATATATATATATATATATATATGTGTGTGTAGATAGATAGATAGATTAAATATTACGCCCACTTACATCATTCATTATAAGATTTTCTTCCTCGCTCCAGGAGACAGTGAAAGCCATGTCTTAGTATTCTGCCGAAGAGCCTCTCCTCCCCCCCACCCCCCAACCACTTTCTCTCCCCTTCCCACTGATACTCTGAATTTGCACGCACAGCTGACTTTGCCCCGGGGATTTCATTCATAAAAGAGTGGTCGAGGCGGAAGGCCATTTTTTTCTGTCTTGGCGGGAAGGTGGCTTACGGGAGGCTAGGGGTTAAAACTCCAGGAAAGGAGAAGAGGAAGGAAAAGAAGAAGAAAAAGAAGAAGAAAAGTTGGCATTTATGGGATTTGCGAGTGTTGGGGAAAAGTTTCAGATATTTTAGTTAAGGTGAAGTTTAGATATTATTATTATTATATAAATTATTTATGCCAACAGCTGCATAGAGACATACAAATTCTATTAGACTTTAAGAACGTGATTATTATTATTATTATTATTATTATTATATTATTATTATTATTATTATTATTATTATTATTATTATTATTATTATTGTGGTCATTAAGAACGTGATTATTATTAATTGATGAAAACAAATACATAGAGGTTTAAATATTCTAATAGACGTTCAAAACGTGATAATAATTTTTAAGAATATACGTCTAATAGGCCGATAAAGCTTTTCCTGTTTCATATTGCCTGAGGAGTAAATCGATGATGAAACTGGAAAGAATTAGAATTAAAGAGGGTGGCCCGCCACTCAAGAAGACCCCAAAGGGAACGAGTAACTAACTGGTTGGTTGGCTGATTTAAATTATACCAGCCTTACGCCACCTTCGGCCCTGGCCAAAAAGTTGCCCGTAAGTGGGCTTAAGTGTTGAAGGGTAAAAGAAGTCTGACATGGAACTCTATACTCAGCCCAACTACAGCAGAAATCAGCTAGAAGATATGGAACACTGACCAGACTTTGGAACAACTTAATCGTAAAATGTCCACAGGAATAAAGAGTAAAATGTACTCAAAATTTTGAGAGAACAGCAAGAGTCTCAGTGTTCCTCACCAAGAAATGTCTTCATAGCTTAAAATCACTGACATGCAAGTGCCTATTCTGGCGGTCACCAGAATCTTTTCGCCAATGTCTACCCAAGCAGTCAGTGTTAGTGGACAAGGAAAAGCCTTGTGTAATCGTGTGAAAAATATTTAATGAACACAAGGTATTTAATTGTGAGCCAAAAAAAAAAAAAAACTGTCTACTTGTCACCTCTATTACGAGCATGTGCATATTCAATTTCGTACCAGTGACTGGTGGAGTACTCGGTTTTGAGTAGACTTTATTTAAAAAATAAGAATGAGAGGAGGTTGAAAGTTCATTCATTTTGGCTTTCCGCGAAGGAGACATGTCAGGGAAGCCCACTTAATTTTTCTGGTGGGCGAGGGGTTAGGAAGCGGGGAACTGCGTGGGGGGATGTGAAGGGTGAGTGTTTGGTAACCTGCAAGTTTCTGAGCACGAGGAAAACAATTTAAAGATGTAATCATAGGCACCAATATTCACGAGCACATTTCCTACTTATTCAGCACTGACGATCTAAGAGAGACACCATCACCCATATTATTTTCATCGGTTGGGTGGTATTTCAAAGGTTTTCCAATACAAATACTTTTTTTTTTTTACGTCTTGCTGGCGACGAAAATTTAGTTGCTTTCAGGTGCAATTTTGCATACTTTTTTATTCCTTTTCCAGCAATAGAAAACGGAAAATATACAGTTCTCCCTAACTTGTTCAAGATGAATAAAAGGCAGATGTGTAAAAAGACAAAAATGAGGACATTGAAACGAATTAAGCAAGACAGAGCAATCAGACCAACAACACATTTCGTTGGAATAAAGCAATTTACGAATGGGCTTCCAAATATAGAAATGTTATCCTTCATAAAATTCATCACACAAATAGAAGACAGTTTACAGTTACTGCTTATGGAATATTTTTGCAATACCAGCATAAAAACTGTATAGTGTAAACACTATTGCCTGAAAGCATACGATTATGTTTGACTCTATCGATAGGTAAAACACTTAAAGCATATTGATGAAAGGTTCAGTCTTCCCCAGCCCCTTCTCTCTCTCTCTCTCTCTCTCTTTATCACTGCTCATTGGTACAAGACTAGTCTTACAAATTCAGAGTAAACGATTTAAAGCTGAAAGTTTATTTTAAAATAGACAAAGGTAGACTCACAGATTAAAAATTCGAAAAGTAATTTCGTCGTATTTTTTTTTTTTTTTGAGGGTTTTTGCTGCTCTCGATTCATACATACTAAAAAGGACCATGGCCACTGCGACACTATATTCCACACTTAAAAGCTGCTGATATTTATGAAATAAAACTATATCCAACAGCAACATACACACATGCGCACTCCTGTAGACGATGTAAATAGGAATTATCACCAAATATCTATAAAAAGAAAACTAATTTTAACAGGCGAATACAACGCACTAACGAACATATTAAATACTCACAAGGGTTTAAAAGAAACATTTAAATTATTCAAAGAGGAACTGTTATAAGGTTTTGATTTGTGAAGCGAGGAGGGATTTGAAATTCATATATAGCACACTAGATTCTAGTATATATATCTCCCAGCACTAAATTTGTATCAAAACAGTCCATTACTTTTGCACAGCTTATTCGTTTATCACCGTGAAACAGCTATGTAAACTTAACAGGTCTTTATCTAAAGAAGTCAAATGTTAAAAAAAATAATAGATATTCGTAAAATTAAAACCAGTTATATTAACTCGATAGGTCCTTATGAAAATAAAGTCAAATAGTTTTAAGAAAAAGATATTCGTAAAAATAAAAGAACGATTTACAGAAGCACAAAAAGTTATATATATATATATATATATATATATATATATATATATATATATATATATATATATATATATATATATATATATATATATATATATATATAATATATAATATATATATATATATATATATATATATATATATATATATATATATATATATTTAGGAAAATATATAAGTTTTTATATATCTCTGGATGAAAATAAATATACGTTGAAAAGCAACGTCAAACGTCATAACACGAAAGAGATTTCGTCTTCCAAGGGTAGACCGAGGGAGTTTTAATGGCCTCCAAAGTGAGCGGTTCCATGAAATGGCCTTCAAGAAAACACTTCCATAAAGAGGGAAAAGGCTTCCAAAAGGCTGCTGGGCGACAGAGATGAAAAGGGGTTTCTGCAAATATCTTCCGCAGAATTAGACAGGTGGTAAAGGAAGGATAAGTGTTAAAGGCATGTCACTAAATAGACGGCTCTTATCTTATCTCTGTTAGTTTTAACCTTGATTCATTATCATGTTCTTTATCTCCTGTCTAATCTAGTGGAAAGAATTCGGAGAAATTACATCCGTTATGTTCTCCAGGATGGAAGTGCTCTGCGTGGATTGTTGCAGTCCTGATTTTTTTTTTTTTTTTTACTTTCAGACTTTGATGGAAAATATCAATGCTAAAAGTGTATACAGGGAGAGGTATACTAGTCAGTCAGCTATTCTTGTTCACTGACGACTTTGAAGTTGAAGTGTGCTATAAAGTAAGCAAGTAAGCCAAAAACTTTCTTTCGGGAAAGATGCCTGTGGTCAGTTTCAAGCTTTATTCTAGGTATTTCGTCTCTGCTGACATAGACTCATCGAAAATTTACAGTTGTTTCCTTAGTGCTTATGAAACACTTGCAAAGAAAAGAGAATGTCACAGAGTATCTTATGAATGACATCACCCGGGTGTGATGAGGATTATCTCTCTACCCGAGATCCTTCCATTTTGATGGTTGACATTTTTATAGAGTAATAAACACTCACGTCTGGTGTTTCCCTCTCTCTCTCTCTCTCTCTCTCTCTCTCTCTCTCTCTCTCTCTCTCTTTTAGCACAGTATCAAATATATGAAAATAAGCACCAACGATCATCAGGCTAATTACACGGCCTAAGGCGGTACCATCAATCACCACTCCGGGTCTTATCATAATCCTAAATGTTTGGTGACCAGGAATAGGCTGAAGCTGAGGTGGAAATTCTCTCTCTCTCTCTCTCTCTCTCTCTCTCTCTCTCTCTCTCTCTCTCTCTCTCTCTCTCTCTCTCTCTCTCTCTATTCACTTCACTAGAGTAAAACATAATTATGATCCTATATACTCCTATATTCATTTTAGTATTTGCCTACTTACATAAAGCTAGAGGCTGTATAGCGTGTAAGAGACTGTTGTAGTTGCTTTATTTTTAAAGTTTTTCTTTTTTTTTCTTCTGATGGCACGAAAAATACTTAAGTTATTAATATCATAGCCTTGCTATAATCTAAATTGGTTACTATGATAGAGCACGGTAGAAACATTACAATAGTTTTACATTATAGAAAATGATGCACAATATCATTCACAGAAATGAAAAGTAGAACTCATAAAAAAACTGATACAGAAAAAAGATGAAAGCATAAGACAGTAAAACTTATATAAACATGATGACAAGTAAAGAACCAGGATGGAAACTGGAGATGAAACAAAAATTAATACAACAGGAAATGTGAAGAATATTAGATGGAATGAACTCAGCACAATATACACAGCCATCATTCCCATATCAACTCCTCTTTAACATTCATTCAGTTGCCTCTCTCTCTCTCTCTCTCTCTCTCTCTCTCTCTCTCTCTCTCTCTCTCTCTCTCTCTCTCTCCCCTTTATCTTCTCGGTATTTATAATTCCATGAAATCCTTAATATCAAATCCCTTAAAGAGAATATTTCACTTACCTAGAAAGTTGATAAAAATTAAAGGGCTTTCGAAGGCCATTTATTTAAATAAAAAAAAAGTTGTATAGGTAATCTTAAAGTCTAAGCAATTTTCTAGGAAATGGTGGACGTTTGCCCAACACCCTTCAGCTATTTGGTGGGAAGTGAAAAAAGACGAATTCTAACATCCAAAGTCCAATCTCATAGATGGAATTAAGTCAAAGGACACGAGAGGGCGTCCTTTTGTCGGAGGAGGGTCTTTGATGCGTCCTCATTTTGTTTTTCGGAACAGTGCAGAAGAGTCATCCTACATTTTACAGTTGTTATTTTTGATGTCAGGGGAAAAGGAAGGAAAACTCGAGGGGTTATTCTCGACCACTGCTCGAGAGTAACATTTCAGGAGGACTTTTAACAACGATTGAAGTCTAGAAATAGTCTCTCTCTCTCTCTCTCTCTCTCTCTCTCTCTCTCTCTCTCTCTCTCTCTCTCTCTCTCTCTCTCTCTCTGTCGTGCTTCCGTGAGATGAGGAAGGCTTTTACTTAAGAGATCTTGCTACCGTATCAATAGACAGAAAGACAGAAATGAATTATTTTGTTCGTGAGACATAAAGATAGTAAGATGGACATATTGTGAAAAAATAATTTCTGATGGATAGAGAGAGAGAGAATGATTAAGTTCAGCTGAAAGAAAAAGTATTTTTGCAGCAGAGATAAAAAAGTAGATGCACCGACAGAAATAAATCAGTTCTGAGAAACAGAGAGAAAGGGATAAACTTTTGAGCAAGAGACGCAAAACGACACACACACACACACACATACATTATATATATATATATATATATATATATATATATATATATATATATATATATATATATATATATATATATATATATATATATATATATGTATATATATATATATATATATATATATATATATATATATATATATATATAAGATAAGAGAGAGAGAGAGAGAGAGAGAGAGAGAGAGAGAGAGAGAGATTAATTACCACGAACAATAATTACCATCTATCACTCCCGTGGACTTTTACAGCTTCCCCCTTGCACATCCTCCCTCCTCCGCAAATACCTTAATCTTCTTAAAGTTATTAATCCTAATCAACAGACACAGAATCTCACAGGAGCGGCACTTTGATGGTCTCGACAATCGCCTGCTAACGAGATATTCTGAGTATTCCCAGGATATTCTACGTAATTGTAAGGGAATCTGATCCCGTTCTCATTAATCCATTGGGTTAACTATGGTGAAGTTAACCAGCCTGAAGCTGTAACGGATAGTATGTAAATTAACTCTTATTACCTTTCGTAAGAGAGTCGTTATTATGCTAGGGATTCCAAAGGAGATTAATTTTCACACTAACATTATTAGCACTATGATCATTCGTTAATTAGTCTCTGATTATGCTTAGCCCCAATCGCAAGACAAAAAAAAGTTCATCTTGTGACATTGAACATTACAGGGGATAAAAAAAAAATAACTGTAATTCTGTAACTAAGTGATCAAATTAGCTCCTGTCAAAGATGAAAAAATGCTCACTATATTAAACGCATTGCGTAACTACATATCTTTTTAGTTTGTGTGACAACGATGGACTACGGGATATGCGTTCATTTTTAGGATTTCCATCTCTAGCCATGGGGAGCCTCATTTTCCGATATTTCTTATATAAGGATGCAGAAGGAAGTCACATTGATTTGGCCTCCAGACAGTATGTAACATATACATATATGTATGTGGATATATATATATATATATATATATATATATATATATATATATATATATATATATATATATATATATATATATATATATATATATATATATATAGGTGGGTGCGTGTGTGTGTGTGTGTATGTATGTATGTATTTTGTGTGTGTGTGTATGAGAGAGAGAGAGAGAGAGAGAGAGAGAGAGAGAGAGAGAGAGAAAGGGGGGTGGGGGAGCAAGAGACAGTGTCCTGTAACCTAGTGACAGTGCAAAGGAAAAACAAGTAAAAAAAAAAAAGCTCTTGTAAGGTATTGAATAATGACTTGCATCGGAAGAAATTTTGTGTAAAGATATTTCGTGTCCTGAGTGCCTACACCATCCTTATTAACGAGTAACGAGAATACTTTAACGAGGCAAATCTCTCGTAATCTCCCACTGGGAGATGAAAAATATCTCTATAAAAAAGATAAGGCTGCGCTCTCTTTTTAGTAAGTCGAATGATGCTTCCACTTTAGGTTAATACTGAGAAGCGTTTTTGTGAGAAGAATAAATATCCAGTTTTTTAGCAAAAAACAATAATTAAGGACATCAGGCTGACTTTATAACCATTTTTTCAAATATATAAAAAGAAATATTTGGAAGACTCTGTGTGGTCTCCTGCTATGGCATCAGCTCAATGAAACAATTATCCGAGATTAAGGTTCTTGGGTTTCATTTAATTGATCTGAACCATATAATCAGGCACGACTGTTCATCCACAGTAACTGAAAATTACTAAAATTAAATTGCATGATTTCTTGGAAATAAATCCAGTAAATGGACGTGCTTATATTCTGAGATTATCCCGTATCTTACTTCTTCAAATAAGTCTAAACTTTTCTCTTTATTTATCCTAACAAGACTAACGAATGAAAATTACAATCGTGTATAATTTCTATTTTCAGTCATTAAAACGCAAGTTCTTTTCTGTTACTGCATTCCAAGCCATAGATTTCCATTACACAATCTTCAGTAATGTATGAAATATTACTCGGTACAAAAGGATTCGCTGTACTTTTGAAAGAGGAAAGGTGGGATTTCTGAAGTTAGATTGACCACTTAATTTAGGTTAATGAGTAAGTGAAATATGAAAGGATAACATGAAGTGGTTTGATCTTACAGAGAGAATGGAAGAAGAAAGACTGGTGTGTTTCTTTTGGTTACCCTGTATCCAGAGGTGCAAGCTTTTATACCCTTCATCGCTTCACCACGCTTTCAGCAGGGTTCCCGTGCTGGCATAAGCCAGGCTGATGAAAAGGCTGCATAATTTAGAACTGAAGGCATACTTAATGATCATGAGCCTAGAAATGAATGGGCTGACAGGATGGTAGTGATTTTAGAATGAAAGAGCCCTTGTACCCAAGAGGCTTGAGTATGTGTAGAAGAGATGCTATTCTGTGGAGTTCTCTGCACATGGGATTCAACCTTATTTCTCTTGGTGAAAATGAAATAAACCAATAAATGTTACTTGCTCTTTGACTTATTTCCTTCAGAGAAGGCAATGTTCAACAAATATATAAACATAAGTACGTACATATCTGCATACACAAAGATATGCTTTCATTTTTCAGCAAGTTTAAATTTCCTTTTTATATTAACCATTTTACCCTCTTATGCACAAGAGCTATCAATAAAAAAATCCGAATATTCCCAAATAACTTTGTTAACTAAGACATTCCATTACTAAGTACGTGATTTCCTATTGGTATCCAAATATAAACGCCATCTAAATAACCCTCAACTCTCACAACTGAGCAGCATTCATAGTTACTACTTACATTTGAATGACTGGCACTTGCGGCAGCAAGAGCTCTAGAAATGCCTCTGATATTTGGAAAGCCAAGCGGCAATTAACCCGAAACCTACCAATTACCAGTTCCACAAACTGTTCTGAGGACTTCTCAAAGAACGTTCTATGCAAGGAGATTAGTTTTTAAGTGTAAAATAACATTTCGGATTATTTTTCTATTAGAATAGCTTCCTCACAGATTAAGAATATACGCCGCCTACGCCGCCTACCAACCTTTTCAAGAATTATATTTCATTTAACTTTTGTTTAACTTATTTCTGTAACTTTGTTCTCTCCTCAAATCAGAAAGAACTTTCGAAGACAAATATTAACAAACTGATTACCGGGATGAAAATTTTATCCAATTCATAATTAATATATATAAGTATCCACTTTTTTGAATTTATGAATGATATTTATATATAAACTGGTAAAAAACTGTTCATATAAATGGCAAAATGAAGGCCCATAACCCTCTTCTGCCCTTGGTTCGTTTTATTTACATGGTGTTGTTAGTGTTCAAACGCGTGCACGCACACACACACATATATATGTATATATATATATTGTATATATATATATATATATATATATATATATATATATATATATATATATATATATATATATATATATATATATATATATATATATACTATATATAAATTTGAGCCCTGGTAAGTACAAATTAGACAATCTTATTATAGAAGAGTTTTAACATTGTATCAATAATTTTGTCTGAACTAGTTGTTTTATTACTACTTGTCATTATTTCGTTTATTGGTGACTTTTTTATGTATATTGTTATTACCATTATTACTGTTACTGTTCATATTGTGAATTCAGTTGTTTTAAAAACTGGTCGACAAATATTCAGCTTTTTATCATTCATTTTTCTGTATATAAGGCGGTCGTTAGGCAATTCCTTTCCTTCTTTTGACTTGTTTGGGTGTTAAGCAGTTAAGTGATCTTGACGAACATCGTTTCTGTTTGTAATGGCCTAATCGTAATCTTTTTTTTTTCACTTCAATATTTAAAGAGTTTCTTGCTCACTTGTTCTATACTCTGTATCACTTGTGCCCCGAAGATGTGTTGAAATACACGGAAGTACTTGGCGCTCGTCGTTTCTAATAAACAAAATCACGTGCATATTTTTCTGATTTTTTAGTATGTAAGTATGTGTGTGTGTTTGTATGAATGTATGTATATATAAAATAAAAAGTGTATGCAAGTGTGCATATGTATAAAAACACAAATATACGTATGATAATGTATTATTAATTTTCGTGTATTTTACACATCTGCAGGGTACAAAGTTATTCAAACCCTAAAACAAGGAATGGGGAAAGTTTTTACTCAGTGACAAAAATTAAAAAAATGTATCATCATGCCATATATATATATATATATATATATATATATATATATATATATATATATATATATATATATATATATATATATATATATATATATAGTGTATAGTTCAATCTTATTTCACTTACAGTATAAGGTAATGATCGGTATCATTAAAAGTTTTTTCTCCTTTAAAGAGCTGGGAGGCAGCATACAACGTACAACCACAGAAGTCGAAGCCTTCAACAAATTACTTAGGAACTTCCTTCCGCCTACTTTCAGTTTCTAAAGTAATGGAATAACAGCACCTGACTGTGTGGTAACTTAGTTAATTAGGCTACCCGCAACTTTATACAACTTGAAGTCGAGAATCTTATACAAACCTTTACTATCAAATTACAGCTTCAGAAGCGTGGATATTTCAAAATATGTTGAAGAATTTACTTTTTTAGTTCTTTGGCCTTGAACGAATTTGGGATAGATTCCTAACAAAATGGCCTTCACAGTGTATGAGTCCATGAATACAGAAAGTCCTCTTCCATTATTTCCTCGATGGAGGGTTTCAATTTAGGATACATCCTTCTGTTCCTCGACAATATATATATATATATATTATATATATATATATATATATATATATATATATATATATAATATATATATATATATCCTTTGCTTCGCTATAAAAGCAGAAAACTTTTCACAAACGTATGTCGCAGAGAACAGCTTGAAATATTTTGAAAGTGAAATGCATGGTAATGGAAGGGTTTCGCTTCGTTGGCCATAGAGATACTGCACTCGGAAAAATATATATAGTCAGCAGTTGCTCGTGTGGCAATTTCAAGAAATTATTCAGGCGTAATATATATTATGTATACGCGCTCTTTCTATTGTGGATATCGTGATGACTATTTAATACTGTTTATGACAGTGAATATTTTCCAGTTTTTTGAAAGTCAGACTTGTTAGTGATGGCTGAATTTTGCTCGATACGTCATTGAATTGGATTATAAAATTAGCTTTTTATAATGAATTGCTGGTATGTATGTTTAGAGAACATTGACCCTCACTCTAATATATTATAGTAATCTTTTACGTGTCCTATCTAAAAGATTGATATACTGTATATCTACTTGCTGAGCTTATAGGTTATTTAAAGATATTTTCATTGAATAATCATGAAATGTGATATTTGAATTATTATTATAACGGCTTTGTCGCGTATATATATATATATATATATATATATATATATATATATATATATGTATATGTGTGTGTGTGTGTGTGTGAGTGTGTCAACAAGCTGTTCGTCCCTAACAGAAGGTAGCTCCAATGCAAAGAAATGAAACAGAACACTGCCAAATTCACAATCAAAACTCATGAATGTTGATGAAACCCCTTGGCAAAAATATCTCCAGAAAATATTTCTAGATTGATATCAACCGTTCTGCTGTTCATTTTTTAAAATAAAATTCTTTCATCATCTTCAGTTCCACTAACATTGTCTTCCACTGCATATATCCTTGTGAAGAATCGACTTCCTCTAATCATTAAATAAAGGTATTTAGTCAGTATTTTACATGGCGTGTAATGTTTAAATTCATCTCATATAACTTGACGTATTTGTTCAATGATGATGTAACTCAAGTAGATCGACAGTTTGATGATTTTTTTTTTTTACTGTTTTTAAACCTGAATGACCCGATCAGCTTAAGTGTGGAAGACAATAAAAATTAAACGAGTAACCGTATAGGAGGAAGAAATGCAGAAATGACAAATATCTATTCTGAGTAAATTAGTTTCCTGACGAAGTGAGGAGTTCATGCTTATCCCTGGAATACAGTGACTTAAGAAGACGCTGAAATGAAAATCATTTCCAAACCAAAGTACAACCACTGTAATACATCGTGTTATATGAACGTACATTTTCGAACATTGTTCTTATTCCCTCAGTTTCCAATATTCATTATTTTCTTCTACCCCTTATCCTGATTCTCTATTTCCATTCGATTCTTTTCATCCAACTCTGTGAATGACAGATCATGTTTTCTCCACGTATCAGTTTTGGAATATATCATTTTCTGAACTAATCATAACCTGATCAAGTTGAGTCCGTCATCGGGTTAAGAGGGGCCTTATTTTCTATACATAAAAACCACTGACCTTTTTATCACTAAGAACACTAATTGAAACCGCTTATTAGATTTAATGAGTATTAAGCTGAAGAGAAGGAACAAAGAACGCTCGTGCTTTCCAATTACCAAGAGAGTTCATTAATCAGAAAATATATATTCCACTGTTTTTTTGAAAATACTGATGATTCTTTCAGCAAAATTCCTTATTCTTAAGTAAAGGGTCATAGTTAAAGGAACATTAAACGTACTATTTTATAAAAATAGTGTTAATCGTCCCATTCTCAGCAAGCTTTATGGGATGAAGTTGCCACCCCTATGTACGATCGGGGTTATAATTCAGTGTATAGGTTAACAGTTTAATCATGGGTTTTCAACGGGGCATATCCGCCAACATTACTCGGTTAGGATTAGGACGTGGACCACTCGCTTGGTAGGAAAAGGTACTTACCCTTCGCACCACGAAGTTCGAATATGTATGTGTATATGTACACATATATGTGGTCCTATATATATATACATATGCATTATATATATATAAATATATATATATATATATATATATACATATATATATATACATATACAATATATATATATATATATATATACATATATATATATAGTATATATACATATATATATATATATATATATATAATATATCTGATTGTATTAAATACATATAAATATCTTTGTCAAGACAGAAATTTCGAGCAGGTCTAATGAAAAGTGGCAGGAAAAAGAAAAGGAGAGTAAACACAACTGTGTCCTCAGTGAAAATGAGTTTCTGTTGGTCTTCGGATCTACTGCAGGAATTCGTGATCCTTTGGTTCATTCAAGAAGATATTTTCGTTTGTGGTGAAGCTCGTTTTTAAGAGAATTCATAAAATCTTAACCTTATGTTTTTGTCTAATATTTATCCATTGTTATAAATGTTCTCGCACCTTTGTTTGTACATCCATATATAAATACATTTAAGGTTATGAGAGAGAGAGAGAGAGGAGAGAGAGAGAGAGAGTATGTAGTGCTCTGAGATGACAATTTACAGGGACTCTCTTATGTACACTTTCTTTTATATAAGCTTTTTCATGATCATCATACGACTATTTCCTCTTTTTCCGCTGGTCTTTACTAAGATAAAGACGAAAAAGATTTTAACATTCACTGAATATTCAAAGATTTTTTAGTCCGAAAATTTCAGAATAATTTCGTCTTGCAACTGACTTCTAGGCAACGCTAATGAGAAAATGCTTGGCGTGTGGGGTAAACGAAAGAGATACAGCAAGTATTACCCCGCCCCTCCCGCCCCCCTTTCCTCTCTCTCTCTCTCTCTCTCTCTCTCTCTCTTTCCGTGGATTTGCTGTTAGATCGCAGAAAGTGCAAAATAATCTTAAATGAAGCAAAGGTTATCGACGGATTTCAGACCCCATCTAATCATTTGGAGAGTCGCTTAATAACAGCCAAGCTCTCTCTCTCTCTCTCTCTCTCTCTCTCTCTTAATTACGATTTATAAAGATCCAAGAATTCCAAATGATTGTTTATAACTGAAGCTTTTCAATCATTTTCTATGAGCGAGCACGCTGATCAAAAAGTCCCTATTATTATTATTATTATTATTATTATTATTATTATTATTATTATTATTATTATTATTATTATTATTATTATTATTATGTAATTAACCACGACCCACATCAGCTTAACAAGTGAGATACTGAGTCAAGTTCTTCTCTTGGCCTCCCACGCGCCTCGTCCAAACAAATCTCCGGTGACATTCTGAGTAAGAGTCGCTGGATGAGGATAAACTCGAGGGACAACAAAACTTTCTCATAGAGAAAGAGAGAGAGGGAGGAGGGAGAGCTGCTCAAGGCTGAGGTAGTACCTTCGGGTGATGAAAAGGCAGAGTAAAAAAGAAGCAGAATACCTGAGTGACAGTTGTTTCTTTGCTTTTCCTTGTCATCAAATATGGTTTTGTCTTATTTAAATTGGGGAGATGTAATGAATTATACTCTTGTGATGTGTGCAGTTCAACATGTTCAAACACACACACACACGTGTATATATATACTAATATATATATATGTATATGTGTGTGCATGCTTTTAAGAAAAAGTTTTGTTTGCCCATATTCCATTGAGAAAGTACCGTGATTATTTCAGTATGATATAGCGTGACAGAGTGAGGTATTTACTCGGTTTTCTTTGTCGATAAAAATTGTATTAAAATGCAAATAAGGTATCGACAGAAACAGTTTTATTTTCAAATAATGACAGATACAGCCTGATTTAAGTTTCTCCTTTTTTTTATGTTTTAAGGTTCAGTCTTTTTGCAACGTTTATTTTTCACTTACATAACCTTATCCATTTCTAGTGTGTTTGAAAAGCTCTTCACAAACTGAAAAATTTGATGTTTGGTAGAATTTATATTTACAAACATCTGCTACTTCCCGCTGCAGTTTTGTTAGCGACTATTTGTGAGAACTGATGGGACCCGAAGTAGTTCCATTTCACACAAATAAATATCCGTCGAGATTTCTGATTCATATCTCGTCTTTCCATACCGGATAAGATAATTAAACTACTTATGAAATGGGAGCAAGTGGTGGACTATAAATGGTACCCAGTGGTAAACTGAGTAAAGGCGAGAAGCGATGCTCCCAGAAGAGGCAATAAAATCGCTTAGAAGACATTTAAATCAGGAGTCCATCGTCTGTGAAACTATATTTATGAAGATTAACAGATTCCTACACCCGACTGAGTAGTTCAGCTCATTAGGATATTGCACCTCCAAGTCTGCCACCATGGAAGCCATAATGGTGAGTGAATGAATTATTAGAATGAAGGCTTTTCAGATGGTAAATCGATGAATTGATAAGTGATTTAATGAAAAAATGGAATCTGAAAGGTAGAACTACCTTACTGCCAGGCAAGAGATTATAACAACAATAACTAATACAATTCACTGACCTCCCGATAATGCACGGTAAAACAAAATACATAAAGTTTTGCGCATTTTGCATATATTGTACCAAGGGGTTTCGAAAAGATTTTATGTTAAAATGAAGAAACCATTACAATATGCGTTGACTAAGTTCTTTGTTACTTCATGGGAAAGCTTATTCCCTTACGATGCTAACCTAAGTTAAATTGGTCATCACGCCCACGTGATTATTTAGAATGAAAACCTGAAACGAAAATTTCACAATGGAATACTAACAAAGACTTCCCCTTAGCCATCCTTTCTGAAAATCATTAAAATCATATATTATTACTCACGACCGTATACTCTAAGTAAGGAATTTCATTCCTCTCAAGGATTACAGTGATGATTCCCTTTGCACCCATCAAGGAAGAGGCACAAGAGGAGGCACAAATGAAGCTTAAAGGAACAACGAGGCGCTGTACTTTTGCCTGTATGTACGAAGCACGAAGCCCTGACTGGCGGAATCATCCCAGCGCTCGTTAAGCCCTCCTTGTCGTGAGGAGCTGCTCGTGTGACAATTAGGCAACGTAGCCGAAAGGAGTCGTTATTTTCCCCTCTAAAGCACTTGCTCCTCTTATCTCTTCAGTATGTTGCAAGACCAGGTTTAATGGTGACCAATTAGCGTAGCCGGGAAACGTGTTTTGGGAAAACAGTTGAAAAGAGGCGAAGTTTGCGCTTTCGTAATATTCTGCTCAGTAGATTTAGGATACGGATTTTTTTTTATAGAGGAATACCCTCCTTATGAAATAGCGAAAGGGAGATAAGGTAATTTGACCATTGTCAAGATATTGACAATAAATCGATGCTGGGATGGTAAAGAGAGAGAGAGAGAAGAGAGAGAGAGAGAGAGAGAGAGTACTCCCTTGTCTCCACCAGAGTATATTAGTAACCATGAGCTCATATAACACACATTGTTATTATTAATTATTATTATTATTATTATTATTATTATTATTATTATTATTGATAAACAAATATCTAATTACACAAGAAGAGAAAAGGAAGAATTGGTAAAAAATAAAGAAAAAACGCAGGCCATAACTTAAGGAAAACTCAGTTGGAGAGACTTGCAATCATCTGGACTTTCATAAAAGAAAAGTTTATCTCATTTTAATCTGTTTTAAACCTTTTCGACTTTTAACTTTTTTTGGTCGTCGTTGCTTTTTTCCAGCCCCTTCGTTTATGAATTTAAGGTTAATTTAAAAGTAAGCAGGTGATGTTTACTGACACAGGTTTTTTACTTCTGGGAACTAAATATTATTTACCGCATAGACTTTCAAATTCAGTGCAGCTTATTTCATTTTTGCAGCATAATACTATTCCAAACTAAAAGTCACTAATGAGAAAAATGACCCTAAAAGGTTAAAATATTACAGAAAATGAAATCAATATGTACTACTTCTGCATCCACTGCCACGAAATTTCAGAAAAAAAAGGCGGAACCGTGAGCTTTTAAGAAACTATCCGGAATAAAAAAAGTTCCTTGAATCTCTCGACATCAGCAAGAAATTTTTTTTTATTCTGTTCCTGAATGCTTAGAAAGTCCAAGGAAAGGAAGGAGCATCATCCTTTAGAAAGAAATCTTAGAGGAGGAAATTCAAAATGACAGGGTCGACTGAATACATAAAAATGAATGAGTTTTACTTCCTATTGAAATGACGCTCAAAGGGATTTGAGTGAGAGGTAATAAGATGTTTTTCTTAGGTATCTTATAAATCTGCTAAACACTGAATTATTAACAAAAGGTTTTTATATATATATATATATATATATATACATATATACATATATATATACATATATATATATATATATATATGTACATATGTAAATATATATATATATATATATATATACATATGTAATGATAGCTGGGAGAATATTAGTTAGGAATAGCGTAAATATAATAGAGAGAAAAAGAAATGAGAGAGAACAGGTGATAGACAAAGAAACGAGAGTGAGAGAGAGAGGAGGGAGAGAATAACAATGAGGAAGTGTTATGATTATGTAGCCAAAACACGGGTGCCAGTATAATCTAAGGCAACCATAACAAAAAATGCCTAACCATCCTACCTATGAGCTGACTTTTTCAACTTCTGCCTGAACCTAAAGACTTCCGGTGACGTCATTAGTCCCACCTACGAAGGAGGGGATTAAGTAATTTTATCACAGCCAAAAGGACGTCGTTAGATAATCTCCAACCACTTAGGACGTTTACAAGGCAGAACAAGAAGCAAAGGTCCCTCCTACTGTGGGATGGACTTCATCCTTTCAAGACCCTTCAAAAAGCAAGTTTGAAGGGAAAGAGAGAGAGAGAGAGAGAGAGAGAGAGAGAAGAATAGAAAAAGATGCAGATAGCAGATAGAAGATAGAGAAGCAGAGGAGTGAGTTCGTGAGCCTCACCAGTTGTGGGTTGAGAGGAAAGAAAGGCTCATACTTCGATTCACTTACTTGGTATAAACATGATACTGCATATTTTATTAGTGTGTTAATGAAGTAAGAAAACTACACTGTGTCTTCCTAAGCCTCCTGGGATTCTACAACTAATAACAAATAAAGCTAGGAAACGATAAAGCAACTATAAAAGAAATAAAGAAAGGAACATCATAACATTTGGTGGCAAAAACATTACACACACACACACACACAAACACACACACACACACACACATACACACACACACACACATACACACACACACACACATACACACACACACACCACACACACACATATATATATATATATATATATTAGCGCGAAGGTGGACCATGGAAACGTATTCATCTCTACATAATTCTTTATTTTCCAACGTTTCGTAATAAAAAGCTTTATTACATCATCAGGTAATCTGTTAATTAATGAATAAAAATTACTTTAAAAATTGCTCTTAAAATCAATAAAATCCATAAAATTCTTCACAGTTAAAATACAAGATAAAAAAAACGAAAAACAAAAACAAAAAACAAAAAAACATAAAAGCAAAATCAAAGACCGCTAACCAACCTTATACCAAGAAGGCAGAAGACAGAATGCATAAAAAAAAGTGTAACTCAGGTACAGCCTGAGTGGAGGAGGTCCTGGGTATTTAACTGGGGAACTAGTTGTTTAATAAATAATGATTCCAGGATAGGTAGTTCGTATGCATTAGTTGTTTGGCCTATGATACAGGAAATCGTTTCTATCAATATATGTTTTACAAATTTTCGAATGGTTTCTTAAGCTTGAATGCTCGGGATTGGAGAGCCTACAGCCAGTCCGAAAACTTAATCCCCGATGAGAGTCGATTCTGACCCTCAGTAACCTCCTCGTGGATCCGACATATGTCCCAGAGTTACACTTAGGGGCAAGTATACTTATATACCACGTTAGAGGTCAATAGAGGGTTTAATCGATCTTTGTATCTGAAAAAGGAACCAATCGTTAGTGGATTTTTAGGAATTAATTTTAGATTAATGGCACCATAATGTTTATGAACAATTTGTGCGAACCTTTGTCGAAAAGAATCATCATGTAAAAATGGAAATTTGGCATAAAAAGCTAATTTTGGTACTGTACAAGGCTTGGCGATATTCATGAATTGTTTGTTAAGGAAACATGCGGAGCCTTTTTAAAAAACAAGTTCTGTGGGAAGCAATTATTCACAAAATATGCAGAAAGGAAAACCAATTTCTTGATGGAAGGATTGCCAGTTCGATGTAATAAAAAAGCCCTGTGGAGGAGAGTAAAAATAGAGTTCAGTTTAAAGTCATAAAAACAAGAACTATAGTAATTGGATCCTAACACCAGTAAAAAGTCTTCTTTCTACAAAACAGAAGTATTAAAAAATCCAATTATCCCTAGTAACAAGAACGTCTAGGAAAAGGCAACTGATTATTCACACTACTCTTTTTCTTACAGTAAACTTAATGTTATTATGTTTTAGTATTAACATATGCTAAAAACGAGTCAATATCACAATCATTCTTAAATAAGGCGAAGGTGTCATCAATATACCTACCATAAAAGAGTGGGTGGAACCTAAGTGGACATTCATCTAACATGCGCTCTTCCAGCGAGCACATGAAGATGTTGGCAAAAGTAGGACCCAAAGGAGAGCCCATGGCTACACCGTCAGTTTGTTTAAAAAGTTTGCCATCAAAAAACAAAGGCGGTGTCCAGCACTGCCAGTTCTAAAAGAGTTTTAAAAGACGTACGATTAAAATTGTTAAAAACAGAATCTGGTTCAGGAAAAAGTTTATGTAAGATAATATCGATAGTTTCCTCCCACAGGAACATTAGTAAAAAGAGATTCAACATCTAAACTGGCCATTTTAAAATGGCCAGTTTAGATGTTGAATCTCTTTTTACTAATGTTCCTGTGGAGGAAACTATCGATATTATCTTACATAAACTTAATCTGGTTCAGGAAAAAAGTTTATGTAAGATAATATCGATAGTTTCCTCCACAGGAACAATTAGTAAAAAGAGATTCAACATCTAAACTGGCCATTTTAAAATGGCCAGTTTAGATGTTGAATCTCTTTTACTAATGTTCCTGTGGAGGAAAACTATCGATATTAAAATGGCCAGTTTAGATGTTGAATCTCTTTTTACTAATGTTCCTGTGGAGGAAACTATCGATATTATCTTACATAAACTTTTTCCTGAACCAGATTCTGTTTTTAACAATTTTAATCGTACGTCTTTTAAAAACTCTTTTAGAACTGGCAGTGCTGGACACCGCCTTTGTTTTTGATGGCAAACTTTTTAAACAAACTGACGGTGTAGCCATGGGCTCTCCTTTGGGTCCTACTTTTGCCAACATCTTCATGTGCTCGCTGGAAGAGCGCATGTTAGATGAATGTCCACTTAGGTTCCACCCACTCTTTTATGGTAGGTATATTGATGACACCTTCGCCTTATTTAAGAATGATTGTGATATTGACTCGTTTTTAGCATATGTTAATACTAAACACTAATAACATTAAGTTTACTGTAGAAAAAGAAGGTGAATAATCAGTTGCCTTTCCTAGACGTTCTTGTTACTAGGGATAATGGATTTTTTAATACTTCTGTTTTTAGAAAGAAGACTTTTACTGGTTTAGGATCCAATTACTATAGTTCTTGTTTTTATGACTTTAAACTGAACTCTATTTTTACTCTCCTCCACAGGGCTTTTTTATTACATCGAACTGGCAATCCTTTCCATCAAGAAATTGGTTTCCTTTCTGCATATTTTGTGAATAATTGCTTCCCACAGAACTTGTTTTTTAAAAAGCTCCGCATGTTCCTTAACAAACAATTCATGAAATATCGCCAAGCCTTGTACAGTACCAAAATTAGCTTTTTATGCCAAATTTCCATTTTTACATGATGATTCTTTTCGACAAAGGTTCGCACAAATTGTTCATAAACATTATGGTGCCATTAATCTAAAATTAATTCCCTAAAAATCCACTAACGAATTGGTTCCTTTTTCAGATACAAAGATCGATTAAACCCTCTATTGACCTCTAACGTGGTATATAAAGTATACTTGCCCTAAGGTGTAAACTCTGGGACATATGTCGGATCCACGAGGAGGTTACTGAGGGTCAGAATCGACTCTCATCGGGGATTAAGTTTTCGGACTGGCTGTAGGCTCTCCAATCCCGAGCATTCAAGCTTAAGAAACCATTCGAAAATTTGTAAAACATATATTGATAGAAACGATTTCTGTATCATAGGCCAAACAACTAATGCATACGAACTACCTATCCTGGAATCATTATTTATTAAACAACTAGTTCCCCAGTTAAATACCCAGACCTCCTCCAACTCAGCTGTACCTGAGTTAAGCTTTTTTTTTAATGCATTCTGTCTTCTGCCTTCTTGGTATAAGGTTGGTTAGCGGTCTTTAATTTTGCTTTTATGTTTTTTTTTGCTTTTTGTTTTTTTCGTTTTTTTATCTTGTATTTTAACTGTGAAGTAATTTTAGTGGATTTTATTGATTTTAAGAGCAATTTTTAAAGTAATTTTATTCATTATTTAACAGATTACCTGATGATGTAATAAAGCTTTTTATTACGAAACGTTGGAAATAAAGAATTATGTAGAGATGAATACGTTTCCATGGTCCACACCTTCACGCTAATGTATACCACTGGCCGTCGCCTACTTCTGTTCTTATATATATATATATATAATATATGTGTGTGTGTGTGTGGTGTGTGTGTGTGTTTGTGCGTGTCTGTAAAACTAAAATATTTCTGTATACATATATGGGTGTGACTTTAAAATTATATATATATATATATATTATATATATAAAATATAATTAATATATATATATAATATATATATATAACGTATATATGAAGTTTTGTGTATGTGTACATGTGCAAGTATAACTATAAAAAAATGCGTTGTATTTGAAAGCTAGCACGTTTCACTGATAAATAGTCAACTCTTGCCACATATCCCCCAACATAAACAGCAAGGGGATTCGTAATAAAAGTAAATTTAAACTCTTCGGTTGGCCGATAGTACTCAGTCCCCAGTAACCAACCAATCTAACTTTTTCAAAGTCTTCCTAAAATAAAACAGTGGTCTTCTAACTCCTACATAACATAGTACAGGTTGTGTTTTGCTAGCGAATAGGCTCTGTAAACATGAGAGAGAGAGAGAGAGAGAGAGAGAGAGAGAGACAGATGGTGAAAGTACTGTTATTATACAACAGAATCTTTTGAGGTGAAACTTGATTTCATTTTCTCTGCGGGATGTACAAAACAAAGGCGACTTTAATCGTGAATTAAATTCTTGATCAGGTGGAGCTAACTGCATGCGTCTTACCAAGCAGAAATTCTTTTAACTTTTGATCATGTCTTCATAGGCCTTTATTAACTTTTTTGTGAATGCACCCAATATAGTTTGGAATGTTTTCAATAGCATATGTGCTCGTGGTGATCCAACTTTCATACAGAAGGTATGATTATATTTATATATATATATATATATATATAAATATATACATATATATATATACATATTATATATATATATATACATATAACTATATATATATATATATATATACATATACATATATATAGTATATATATACATATATATATATATATATATATACATATATATATATATTATATATATTACATATATATACTATATATAATATACTGTACAATATATAATATATATATATATATATTGCTGTCTCTCTTCCTCTGACACCCACGCCCAACGCCCCGCCTAGACAGACAGCCTCCGCCCCCGCCCCCCGCCCAACCCACAGCCATCGTTTTCCCCCCACCTCCCAATGGAAATGCTCTCTCTAGCTTAAATTCGTTATCCTACTTGTGAGATCATCTTTGGACACGAGTTTGTTCCCGTCGGCAATCCCTCTTAAGTTTCTTCTTGCAATATGAACAGATCTGACTGCCCCAACGAGCCTTACTGCTCGTGGTGGGTGTAACCTTGTTGTCTAGCGAACCACAGGTCGTCACATTTGGTCGGTACAGGATTTGATGACCTGACATATTAAGTGATCTAGGCTAAAATTTCCTCCAAACTGACTTTGATTCGAATGTTTTGATACGATTTTTTGTAAATGGTGGTAAAGCTACAGAGAATCTAATGATCAAATAAATGTGATAATACTTTTTAGAGTATCGCCCTGAAATCTTATAAGTACATATGTTGTTATCTGAATTATGTACGTCTTAATTAAAGATTCTAAAACTATTCAGTTAGCCACTGAATTAATCTCGTTAGAAACTTACTTGAAAAATTTAAATACACATCCCCTCAGGAAACGAAACAAATACTTTCACAATTCTCAACACTTCAAAAGATTTTTATCAAAATATAAACATATCTATAGCCAATACATTTTATTACAAACAAACTGCACATATTGAGTAAATTCATAAAAAAAAAGTGGAAAGGACGTTAAAGCAAGCAATTAGGATATATGTTTTCAAATAAGAAAAAAGAATAACAATCATTTTCTCCGCAATTTTTTGCAATACCATATGAAGAGTAATTTTTCTAAGCTAAAAAAAAAGCACGGTCTACTAATTTCCGATCAATTAGGAACTCTGCTGAGAGACACGAGCTGTGTCATTATCCTTCGGCCATATGAGGTACTTTTGATTTAAGAGGAAAAACGCTCCCGGATTTCACGCCCGATTATCAAACCCGGATGATCGTTATTCTGCTCTCTAGGGGTTAGGACCGCCGTAGCTGTTATGGGATGATGTAATATCTTCCTAATTACCTTTCGTGAGGAAGAGAAATATTCGTTATAATTTTTATTTTATTACGTTGTTTGCTTCACTTTAAGGAAGTCCTTGATACCTAGCATGATTCTTATAAAAAATGAAAATATGGTTATTTTATTATATAAATTTCTAACACCCATCGGGTTCGAGCCATGGACTCACAAATAAAAGGCAAGGGCGCTACCAGCTGACCAGTACCTTTGTTTGAAAGACCTGGGTTCGATGCCCATGTGTTATAAATTTGTTTCCGTTAACACACATGATTGGGTGTTACTCCCTTGGGTACTTTTCTTTCCTTCCTCTTTAAATGGTTAATCTTTCAATCAATTTAATTTTGCTGAAATGCTTTAATTTCATATTTAACACTGGTGAAAATTTGTCCTGATTAACCCATTTTCATTCATCAACATCTACTCATCCCCGACTCTCATAAATTTTAAGAGATTGAATTAATCCCATTACAGGGTACCTCCAACTTGAATAATCCCACATAAAAAATCCTGTGATTTTTACCTGGTATATTTACAGATGGTATTAGGTTATAATTCCTCAAGGTTTCGGAGCTAAAGTTATGCAGATGCTTGGAAGAATTCTTAGTAAAGGTATTAAAAATACACTTTAATCTCAGTTCTTCTAAAGTCTGCACATATTTTTGATATTTTCAAGTAGTAGCTTAGTTATATAGAGTGGCTAATTACAAAGGAAGGCAGACTTAAATTTCTAACGAGCCAAAGTGGTAAGATATTTCTTAAATATCGAAGAGTGGGCTTAAGTGGAATATTTCTGTTTCTTATGCAGTTATATGAAGAGTTTCTCGATTTCTCTTTTTCATCCATGGCCTAAAAAGGTACCGTATAGAATCGTTCTCATTTGAAATGATACATAGAGAAAAAATATGAAACCGTTATGGTGGAAATACTTCATCTATAAAAAATTATTGTTTATATTCTGAAACATCACAAAACTTCTATAATGAAAAGTGACAGATAAATCTTCCATATGATCGTCAATCCCATTTATCAAGTAAAAACGAAAAATTAAAAAACAAAGGAGCTATTTTATCACATCTTATATTCATTATACACCTCATTACGTCACACACATGATACCAATGCCTTGTCTCCACGAAACAGATATATACAAAAACCTAAGATGAATTATTGCTTTAAGGAGTCCTTCTATCTACTATTCTTTGAAATAAATATGAAAAGCAGAAGAACACTCACTACTTCTATCTAATATTCTCTAGAATAAACCAAATAAAAGAAACCAAACTCAGGTAGTCCGTTATTCTTCGTGAGGCAAAAGAATAGAAACAACCGAGCAAACGAAGAGATAAAATAAAGAAAAAAGAATCTAAAAGTTCCCCAAGAGCTCGTAGAGTATTCCTTGAAGAGTGACCATTACAGCACACAGAGGGGGAGTCATGAGCGGTCGTTTGTCTTCAGCAGATAAGAGAACGAGAGAGAAGACCTTTTTCAAGGTGGGGTGGGATATAAAAGGAATTGTGATCCACGTGCAATTCAGTTGTGGAAATTCCTACTATGACTCACCGTGGGGAGGGGGGGAGAGAGAGAGAGAGAGAGAGAGAGAAAGGGGAAGGCAAAACCATCTTAGAACTTTTTTCGACAAATTTAAATGAAAATCACTGCTGTTACTAATGCCAGCGTTATTCAGCTGTTGAATGTAGTTCAAATATGAGTTTTATTCCGATATATTATTTGACAACCATTGCAGTACGTAGAACATTAACATGTGAGTATATATAAATAGCACATGTGTGGATACATATGCATCCATACATGTGCTATATGTATGTATCAATCTATATATATATATTATATAAATATATATATAGCACATGTGTGTGTACCTGTGTGTGTATGCGCGTGTGTGTGTGTTGTGCGCGTGTGTGCATATATATGTGAATTCCAAAATATGTGAATATTTCTAAAATTACAAAAAAGTTTTTTCCAAATACTTCTTTCATTTTCGGTGACTAAGTTCACAAAAGGTATTTGTATGTGTGAGCGTGCATGTGTGTGAGCGTAATTATATATATATATATATATATACATAGTATGTCTAATATATATAGTATATAATATATACATATATATATGTAATACTATATATATATGTATATGTATATATAAATATATATATATATATATATATATACATGTACAAAACCATTGTATCTTTGAGAAAAAAAAGTGTCTTCCCAGAATATCAAAATCCAAGACTACAAAAACCCTTATGTACTTTCGAAAATAAGTCAGTACCTAAAAAAAAAAAAAAAACCATGCATCCAATAAAAAAAAAAACTAACAACAATTTCATTCGTGACCCCAAGTCAATTTGGGTTGAGAGGCGGTCCTGATTTATGGTCATAGACATTGGTATGGGAATTCCATTTAAGAGGTTTTCCGCCCTTCGACTTTCACGAATCTACCCATCAGTCTTCTGAGGCTGAATAATTCCACACAGTCTCAGTGTATTTACATCGAGAACTCTACTTTCAGACTTTTTCTTCTTTTGTCTCTGAAGGAATGAAAATTTGCCATTTGTATATTGATTCTAAGACAAATTCAATTCATTACGGTGCTAATTTAGACCAGACTTACATTGAATAGTTTTGTACGAAGATAAAATCAATGACGTTTTCCATAAAATTGTTTCTCTTTATTGATAAAATGTTCTTCTCACAACTGATATTTTGTAGTCATTATGTAGAACTTGAATTAACTTTTCCAGTCCCATATTTCCAATTAAGTAAACTCCTAGTGCTATCCTTTTCTTTGTAATTCTAATTATCACTTCCTTTATTTGTTCTGTGTCCCAAAGCAACACCCCATTCGTTGGCTTCCATTCTTGGGTAATTGTCAGATTAGTATTTTTATAGTGTGTCGACCGCTGAATCCCTGTGATGTGTGTGACTACAGTTTTTCTTTAATAGTGACTTTCTTTGAGAGTTTTGTTTTTACTTTTAATACTGACATTTCTCGTGCCATTCACCACTGATGGTCAGCAGGAATTACATGTGAGGAATAGGTAAAGTCTAATGATCACTGTATGACAGTCGTAAGTGATTAAACCATGGTACATGTAATACGATACCAGATCGGAAAAATAGAAAGGGAAAATGAAAAATAGATAATACAAAAAAAAATAAAATCAATTACTAAAAAACGAAACTACAAAAACGGTTGATTAATTCTCTCTCTCTCTCTCTCTTTCTCACACACACACACACACACACACACACACACACCACCCACGTATACTAGCTTAACATCACTCTAGCCTTCTGACAAAATCCCACAACTCAAAAATTCTTCTGTATCCCTGACGTAAACAACACCAAAACATGTCATCCTTAGGCCTAACAATTCTGGTTTCTATTTGGGAGTATATGCCAGTTCCCCTTTATAGGTGATATCCTGGTTAATGTCATTTTGAAAGTGATTACATTTAACGACGAAATCGGAGATATATTTCAAGCACTGATCTAGACGATTGTTACCTCTGGAGTTTGTACCCGAGATCGACCGCTATCTAGAAATCCGATGCCAAAAATAAATAATAAAAGAGAGAGTTGAAATACAGAAACACCGATAACCAGGAAGGACGTCGATTCAAACGGATTGACAGAACCGTCTAAAAATTTCCCTCCCACCGAGGTTCGCCTACTTCTGACCACTTCGTCAAGTCCTTGTAAATCTGATCAAGATCTGTTCCTCTCCTCTCACGCCCTCAATCTTTGCGAGTTGGTGACACTTTGAGTCTTATTTAAAATGTACTGCGGGGCCGTTGGATAAGAATTCCCCTTTTGCCTGGGAATCTGCTTTCACTGGAGAACGAAATCGAATAATTTATCCGCCGTAAGGTGGGTGAGAGTGGGTAGGGGCGAGGCGATGGTGTCAGGGAAGAAATGTTCTCAGCAGCGTCCCTTTGCATCCATCTACTACGTTACTTTCCTCCTTTTACTTTCCATCTCTTACTACTTAGTTATTTAGTGTCTTTAGCTTTACTTTGCACAAGTTTTCATATTTCATCTAAAAGCGAACCCCTTCTGCCGAGCTCAATGAGAGCTTAGCTATGTGACTCAACAGTCACGTTTAACAAATGCCTATAATAATAACCTAAGAGGAGAGATTACACACTGGAACAGTGACTCTAGTGAACGTAATGGCTTCCCCACTAAGTAACTTTGTCAGTTGAAGCCTCTAAATGATACTTCCTAAGATAAAGACAGCTGATGCAGAGAGGAAAGTAAATAGAAAAATTAGGCAAAGGATGCATTCACAAGAGTAATGTTGTAAAACCAATAAACGGGTAGGTGTACTGAACGAATGATTTTAGGTCATAAGAAAATAGAGTACACGATCTCTCTCTCTCTCCCTCTCTTTCTCTCTCTCTCTCTCTCTCTCTCTCTCTCTAATATATATATATATATATATATATATTTGACAACAATACAAAACACGAAATCTTAAATTTTTCAAACCCTTGATAACATTTATAAGAAAATATGATATCGACAGATATCTGACACATCCCGCTGTGATATCCACAACCCCCCCCCACTTATTGTTTAGTTTATAATAAGACAAGACAATAAGTCAAGCTAACTTTCTGTTTCATCGTAGTTTGAAGAGCCATTCCACATTCAGAGAAACTTACGGCTTGGAAATTTCCTGAGAGAGAGAGAGAGAGAGAGAGAGAGGGAGAGAGAGAGAGAGATTACAGTGTAACAGTTTCACAGAAGAGAATTACTGAATACCTAAATACAAAGTCTTCAATAAATCAATATAACT